>JAVCKT010021823.1:2577-19230 GCA_032273925.1 Rhynchotus rufescens
GGATTTCTGACACGATTTCTGACACTGGGATTTCTGAATTTTCTGTCTATGAATTAGCTCCTGGGCTGCTCTTTCCTTTCTTGGCATCCCCGGTAATTTCTGTGCTCAGTGAATTTTTAGGGCGCTTCGGGAAAAGGATGCGATGTCAGATTTGACATTTAGATGGGGTTACGTGGCTGTCTTTTTTCTTTCCTCTCTCCTTCAGCTGAAATTTCTTTCCTACCCGTTCTCACAGGAAACGTTTTATTTCACTGCAGTAGGTGCTATGTCTGGGCTCACGATGGATTGCAGTAGAAAGCTCTTTCTCCTGGGTTTATTTTTCACACAAAATGTAAGCCAGCGTGTGAGCTTAGCAAAACATCTGAATTTCAGAATTGTGCCTCCGTAAATCAGCAAGATTTTTTTTTTCCTATTAAACTAGATTGGACGAATGTCCTCCTTGCTCAGCCCTGTTTGAATGAGGAAGAGCTGTGTGTGTGCTGATGGAGAAGGGTCTAACTTGAAGTTTCTCTTCACCCCGTGTGCTGCCATCGGCAATGCTAAGTCAATAAGCAGTACAACAGGACTTGTTGTACTTGGCCAAACAGCAGCAGATGTTCACAGACACAGTTTAGTGCCAGTGAAGGAGGAACCACAAACGTGGAGTCTGTGTGTAACTCATTACATCCATGCGTAGATCAGTGCTCATTTTGAGTGGATGCAATTGCTTCTTCCAGGAATTTCAGCACACTGCCACGTTGGGCACTGACTGAGGAGAGCCTCTAGCACACGCTACGTAGGGCAGAAGGAAGACCCCCATCTCCTGTCTGGAATGCAGATCAGAATGGCATTCACTACAGCCCACTTGTGTAAGATGTGCCACATGAATGAGATCTTAACGGGGGCTCGTGCAGGAGTGAGCCCCACATTGCGTTCAGCTGGGGTCTGGAAATGCTACTGCTGAGCATTTGTAGCTGTGGCAACGTGTGTCTGTTGGTGCAGTCAGGAAAGGCAGGTGCCAGCTTGTGTCTCTGCAGCCTACATGGACAGCAGCTATGGATCTCAGCTTATTTTGGGATCCAGTGTCTTGTGTCTCCTCAGTCCTGGAAACAGATATATCTCCCCATTCAGTGTTCATATTTAGAATCATCTCTTTTTCAACATTCCTCTTCTGAGCATCTTTAGAAAATTTATACACGCCAGATGCATATTCACCATTCAGCAGCTTCTCCAGAATTTGCCACCAGCAGTAGGTAGCTTTGCTGCTTGTTGCCCATGTAACAGCCCCATCTGTTCTCCTCAACTTGCCAGCTTCAGCCCCAGCAAACTATGCTGGGACTGAGTAACACTGCCTGTGTTCTCAGCTCTTGTTCCTTTGTGATTGGGAACATCTTCAAATCACTAGTGTAAACCTCAAACCCTGGAAGCAACCAGTCCCTTTGCTGTCCAATTTGACTCCAGCCCGAAGAGCTCCTGAGCAAGGCTTGCCATCGAGTGCTAGCACAGCAGCATTTTTAGTGAAAACCAGTCACTCCAGACAGATTTAACGCTCTTGGAAATAGGTGAACCCCTACATGGGCACAAAATGCCTGATGACCTTAACACTAACTCATAGCTTGGTCTCCTCTTGCAGGTACAACCCAGGGTGTGCCCTGTCCCTCGTGCAGCCACTGGAGCCCCGGGGCAATACAGTTTATGGCTATGCCACGTGAGTAGACTTTGCCATGGCCATGCCATAATGTGAGATCCCAGCACAGCCCAAAGCTGGCATCTCCTAACATCCCTTTGTTCTTGGTGGCTTCGGAGGCTTGAGAGGATCTTTCTTACATTCCTTCTGTCTCTCACCCTTCCCCTCTAGTGTTTGCTCTTCTGGTGCTTCTTTCCTCCTTCAGTGCACTGCCAGTGGTTGGAGCTGAGCCACCGTTCAGTCTGACCCCATTTCCAAGGCCTTGTGAGTGGAGTTTTGCCACCCAACACAGTGTATGCTTCTCCTGAGCTGTATAAAGCTAGGCATCATCATCAGTCCTGAATTCCCTGTGGAGATGGCGTTTGCTCCTGCCATTTGTCCTGCTATGCGTGAGCCTGATTCCCAAGGCATACATGCCTTGAGGAGGTTATCCAAAGCCTCCCAAGATGGGCAAGAGCCCTGCTTACTGCTCAAAGGCAAGTCCTGCAAGCTCTTCAGCTGCTGGTACTCGCCAGGGCTGGCAAAAGAGGCTGTGCTCTCCTTTCCCATCTGTTTCCTCTGCTTGCTTCAGCTTTTCCCACCCTCACTTGTGCAGTTGCATGAGCAGCTAACCAAAGCTAGACCCAGCCAATATAGCCTGGATGTCAGCAAGCCCTGAGTACCCCAGGGCTTCCTGCCAAGCGCAAAAAGATGAAAACAAGTTATTATTTTGTTTTTTTTTTTTTCAGAAGCGAAGATGCAGAAGCCTATGAATTGCAGGATGGGGAATTCAGCTCTGGGATCTTCATGAAATATCTGAAGAAACATATTCTGCAGGAGAAAAAAGTTACACACATGCTGGAGGATGTGTTAGAAGGTAAGGTAGTCCTTTTAAGCTAGAGATCACTGATTTCAGTAGCAGTGGTAAGAGGAGGTATCAGCAGAAAGTGAGCAAGCTGAACACCTCTGCAGCCATCCCAGCAAGGGTGAGAAGGAAGATCAGCACCCACACTCTCTTCTCCATAGAAATAGAAAATACACCTGCTTGTGATCTGGGAGGCGGGGAGACCTGACAGCCAAAGAGGGAGATCAGGAGTCACAGAGCAGATGCAGTAAGATCATTAAAGCAAAGCTTTCGTCTAAATCACTGGTTCCATTCCTTGAATTCCTTAAACACTAGGCAGCACAGGTGAGTCTTGCTTATCCTGCACAACCAGTCCGTGCTAGAAATGCAGGAGAGGCACACCAGGACATTCCTTGTGAGAGCTTTTAGCAGCCTGGCAGCAGCACAGCTAGGATGTTCATGCAAGATTTGAAATTCAAGATGTGAAAATTAGGGACCTGGATGCCTCTGGATGCTGCAGTGCCCTTAGTGCCTCTAAATTTCTCTCTCAGATATTGGCCGGGATCCTTTGGTCACTGGGAAGCAGGTGATGGAGATCAAGCACACACTGAAGGAAGCCCGGGCCCTCACAGACCCTATCTGCCCCTCAGGAGCGGCCGCACTGCGCTGGGGCCGCAGCCACGGTAAGGCTGCAAGTAGTGGGAAGAGCCAGCAGGCACAGAAGGAGCCCGAGGTCTCGCAGCTATTTGGGAAGAGGCTGTGTGATGTTGGCCTGCAGAGAGCAGCTGGGGCTGGTAAGACCTCAAGGAGTTCAATGCTGCTCATCCCACTCCATTTTCTCTTCCAGAGATGCTTAATGAAGTACTGATGTTCCCGTGCGGGGCCCGGGTGGAGCTCCGATTCCATCAGGTTTTCTCCAACGTGGTATATGTGTGTGCCAAGGTGCAGGCACCACCATCCCACATCACCGACGTCCGCCTCCTGCTCTGCTGTCTGGCTGTAAGTCCTTTGTGGAAAGCAGCTGGTTGCATTTCCAATTCCTTGTGGCTCCTTTCCCCAGGGCGTACACAGGAGAGGGTTTATGGCAAGCGTGGCGGGGAGGTGAAGTATTTCTTCAGGATGCGTTTGGAACAGGATGCATCCAGAAGAGGGGAAGGAGAGGAGAATGGGAGATGTGGTATGTGTTACATGGGCACAAGATTCCTGAGGGCTGGGAAGAGCCAAACCCCTGTGCAAAGGCAGGCACTGAGCTAAAAGAGGGAATCATACACTTACTTATCACTTGCTGGGCTTGTTATTAGGGCATGTAGCCTAGCTGTGCTCTTCAAAAGCGTTAGCTCTGCTGGGCCCGGTTGCTCTTTGCTCAGTAAGGTTTCCTTACAGTAGCAGTGGCACCAGTCCCATGCAGTGTGTGCAAACAAAGAAAAAGGAAGTGACTTTTCCCAGCATGTGACAGTCCTTGTGCACGCTCAGTGTGCGTGCTCTACCTGCACTAGAGATCCCTGTGTTCCAGTACCAGGTCTGGGCTTCTTTTCTCTCCCCTGGAGACCAAAGGACACCTCTGTTCAGCTGAGCCATTCTTGAAACATCAACAGGCTCTGTTAGCACTTGCATTCAGTATTTGCCTCAGTCTCCTGAGATGTCCCTGGTTCGGTGTGAGGACCCCCTTCTTTAATAACCTTGATCCAAATAATCCATTTTGGCCTCTCTGCAAAGGCTTTGTGCTCCTCGAATGCTGCATGCGTGTTCTCAGTGTCCCACAGGCTGCCTGCCACGTTCCTTACTCCTAATGCACCAGGGGAAAAAAAAAAAAAAAGATTTAATGTTAATTTCTAATGCTAATTTTGATGTCTGTAGCTTGTTACTCCCCAGAATCTTGTTTTTTAAGTCTGCCTGATTAAATCTGTGCATTTAATCTACTGGAGCTGATCCTTTCCATGTTTGTTTGGAAACAGTTCTGGCTTTTTGAATGCTGCTTTCTTAATATGCTGTGCTATTGTATCTTAATTTAAAGATACATCCTAACAGTCTTGTGCACTGCTCAGCCACCCCAGCTTCCAGTCTGCATGCCACTTCTTAAGAATGTTATTCTCTTTGCTGCGCCTTTTTATTAACAATCTTCCTCATTTTCTGTAGCTCCCTTGCTGAAATGTAGTGCGGCTGTGGTGGATTTTTCAGCCCCTGTTGCTCCCGGAGGGATGCTGACCTTCAGTGCCTGGTAGTCACTGGTGCAGAGCGATGCGGCCAGTGGGAGGTTTGGAGCCTGATCCTGTCCGTTGCTCAGTGCCAAGCCCGGAGCATCATCTCCCCTTGTGAGCTTCCTAACTGTGCATGAAAATTGTTTGTGGCTGTCTGTGTCTGTGTGCAGGCGTTTCCATCTGCCCCACGTTAGTGCTTGTGGGTCCACCTACTTGCTTCTGCTTCCAGAACTGGTGCAAGAGGCACTGAGGAGACCAAGAACGGGACTGTTGTACAGACAGATCTAGCACACACTGACCTCCAGTGGTGTTTGTGGAGATGGCAGCAGCTCTTGGCACTGTTGTGCATTTGTCCACTCTGTTAGGCAGCTGCAGTGAGGCCATCCATGCTGGAGTTCAGCACCAAGCAGCCTTGCCCGCCAGCAGGGAGACGCAACAAAGTCTGCAGGAGGCATCTGACTCCCTTTGAGATCGGAGTGTCCCCGTGGTGCCAGCTCTCGGGGGTGCTGAGGGGAGCCTGGGCCACCCTCTGGGCAGCATTCACATCGCCAAGACCCCAGAGCTGGAACTCGAAGCCAGACAGACCTAGGCAAGGTGCACGGTGCATGTTTTAATCCCTGTGGAATTAACCCCATTAATCAAGGAAGCAGTAAGTTTTCCACACTTACCCGTATTTTGCCTATCAGAGTGACCTGAGCAGAAAGTCTGGGCTTGCTGTAGGACTGCCAGAGATAACTGCAATGTTTGGGTTTTTGTAGCACAGATCCATCTCCTTCATTATCCAGTGGTAGTATTCTGTTCCATCTTGTGCCTTGCCTGGCTTGCATTTTTATTTGACAAGGGCTGTCTTCAGAGAGAGAGACTGTTTTAGGAAATATGCAGGAAAGAATGATGCTGAGGGTTAGCCAGTTCCGTTTTTTGCTATGGGCTGTTTAAATGACTATATATATGTGTGTGTGTGTATATATATCTATGTGTGTGTGTGTATACAAGTTTTGTCCTAGATCCCTTTGTTTTCAAGTTAAGTCACTTGATCAGGAGCCGTTTGGTTTAACGGCATCTCCAGTCACCCAGTTCATTCAGCATATCTGAAACTCTGGGCAAACCAAAACTCTAGTCTTGTCAATTCCGGAACAACAACTTCATTAAAAACAAACAAACAAACAAAACCCCACTAAAATTCCCACCATGGGGATTTTACGTTGATGAAGGAGACTAGCAGAAGGAAACATTTGGCTGTATCCACTCTAATTAGATTGTGGTAGTCTTTGGAACAGTAGACCATAAAAGCTGAGAACTTAAAGCAGGACTTTAATTGATCCTTCAGGATTATGATTTGGAATAAGGATTTGGTGATTTTTTTTCCCAATGAACCCCACATTTTTAGCAATAATTGAGGATTCCTATCTGTGAATCATAGGAGATGGAGGGACCCACTCTTGACTGGAGGAGACATCCCAAGAGGTGGTGTCCCCAGGAGCCCAAAACCACAGTGACACCTTGGGCTGCCAAGGATGGGGAACAACTCTGGCAACAGTTCTGCCTGGGGTCCACGTTGCTCAGAGAAAGGGAAGCAGGGCAGAAAACTGTGCTGAAGATATAAACAAGAGCTCCAAGCCTCGTGGAGAGATCCTCTCTGGCTCCTGTCGCTGCTGCTAAGGCTGGAGCACTGGGTCCAGTTTTTCGACCTATATTTCATCAGAAGTGTACCAACTAAAACATATCCCAAATCATAAAAGGAAGGATTGAAAGAACTGTGTTTTTTAAGGAAGAGCAGCAAAGAGTGGTGGAGAGGAGACTCTCAAACCTACGAAAGGTTGTGAAGATGATAGAAGAAAATAATGGTCCAAATAGCACCAAGGAATATGCAGGTTGGCCATGACATTTTCATGATAAAGAGTGTGGAGGTCTGGGGGAAGTTTTGCTGAGAGATGTTGCAGAGTCGCTAGCTGTGCTCTAAGAGCAGCTGGAATTGCATCTCTCAGGCATTATATTTGTCACAGGTTCTGCCTCATACCAGGGTTTGGGCCACGTGACACCTTTATTCTACCTCAAGATCTGTATCTCAGTTGATGACAGCCCTCACCTCAGGAAGAGGACATAGGCTTAACCAGAAGTCAAGCAGACCAGCAAGGCATGGTGGTTGATGAATCCAAAATCATTTAATCACACAGTGATTTAATCCATTAATCACCCCGTCCTAGTGCAAGTGGGATCTACTGGATAGCAGATCATCCCTACACGGGTGCTGAAGCATTTGCTCCTTCCAGGGATAGGTGCTTTGGGAATGGGACAAAGAGAAACAGCATGTCCAATTTGGACATTCAGCTCTCAGGTCTTGCTTCATCCTGGCCATGTAGGGTGGTTCACCCCATCCAAACAACTCAATGTGCCTGGCTGTTCAGGAGCTGCCCTTTCACTTGTGATGGTGTCCAGATCCTGTCTATCCCAGCTGTGCCTGCAAAGAGGGGAAAAAAAGGGAATATGGCCTAACCCCAGCTCCTACAGAATCACCAGAGAGCAGACTGTTGGAGAAGTCACATATGTGGGGACGCACCAGCAGAAAGCAAACTTGCAAAAGTCAAGAGACAGATATGGGCAGAGCAGTGGGGATGCTAAGGACAAAGCCAGAAGAGAAACCTCAGCTCTGGAGAGCAATGTGGCATGAGAGAGTGGATTTTGACAGAGACAGCACCAGTGAGGGGTGACCACGAGCATGACTTCTGACCATGGACTGGATAGATTGCTTTCTTGGTAGCAGGGTACTACAAATCCAGCAAGGTTCAAATCGATACTGGATTCATGAGAGTCCACCAAAGGCTGCTGAAAGCACAGACACCACCTCTAGCGCCAGAAGTCACCAGTTTTTCCCCTTGTGGGATGGCCGTCAGCGCGAGCTCGGACAGACGGGGAGACCAGAGCAAGTGCTCTGATGCCAAGAGCCGAGGAGAGGCGGGAGCTGGGCTGCAGAGAGGCTGGCTGGCACAGGGAGAACAGAGCAGGAGAGGGCAGTATTGTTGGCAGAAAGTGCTCTGCACTGCTCGCTGTCTCCTGCGGTTTCCCAGTTCCAACCTGCCAGTGAAACCTGGAGGAAGCCACCTGAAGCAGTGCAGCAGGAGAGCGACTCCATCCTCCCTTGCCAGCACAGCTAGTCCCCTTGCTGCCAGGTCTATTCACTGCCCTGATGTTTTCTGAAAGATCTTTCTGCAGCTTCTCATTGTGTTTCTGGTAACAGTTCTCAGAGGAGGGCTCTGCTTTGACTTTGTATGGACATAATGGGGATTCTGCAGCTTGCTCCCTGCACCCGCCAGAGCAGCTGTGGAGCACTGATGTAGCGTGTACCCCAGCCAGCCTTATGGTCAGGGTGATGCTGGCACCTGCAGTTTCCAGCTCTGTGCAGGGCCACGGTGAGCACATATGGGCCGCTCAGCTCCTATGGCCAAAGACATCCTTGGGCAGAGTGATGGAGCCACCAGAGCCGGCCGGCAGTGCCACCATCACCTGCAAGGGGCTGGTGGATAACAGGCCCATCCTGGAGGGCTCAGATCCCAAACAGCAAGCATACAAACAAACATTCTGCTTGATGGGCTGGTGCTGAGAACTTGATGTGTATCCTCTTGTTTTCCTGACCCAGGAGAAGCAAGGTGTGACCATGCTGCAGGACAGCAACCCAGACCAAATGGAGTCTCTGCTCGCCTCTGTTTACAAGCAAGAGGAATATGACTGTGTATTCCAGCTCAGTGGACTGCAGAAAATTCAGGTAAAAAGGTGCTGTGTGGGAATCCACGTGATTCTCCCGCACCCTCTGGTAACTGCTGCTCTCTGGTCCTGCCTGCTCAAGCCTCGTGTGCCTGCTCTGGTATCCCTAGACTGCATACAGCAGCTAACCAGAAACTGGGCTGAGACCTTTCTGTATTGCAGGGTGCCACCCAGGGGGGATGCTCTCAGAGTCAGTGCATCTCTGAGGCGTAAAGGTCTGCCTTTTTCTGCTGGTTCACCCTGCCCTTCTGCCAAGGTGGGGCTGCCAGCCCTCTTTGCTTGCACCGAGGGCAAGAAGGACTTCCAAAAACACTCAGACTGTACTTAAAGACTGCAGAAGAGGCAGAATCGCTAGTCCCCCAGCTTGTCTCTTCCACAGGGTATCATTCCCTAAGCAGTTGTGTATAACTTGTTTCCTGTTTGATTTTTTTTCCTCTTATCTGGCTCTTGCAAGCTGTTCATGTGCACGAGTGAAGCCTCTGGTGTGTATGGCCTTGCACTGAATACAATCGAGTTGCTGCCTATTCAGGCTGCTTGAAACAAGCTCAGTTTGCTGAGTGCCTTAAGTGTCTTAATGTAGGGCAGTTCTTCCAGTCCTTGCTTGTTCCTAGACCCTTTCCAAGCATCCGGCATTGCCTTTAAATACCTACATGGGATCTGGACCTGCACTGCCTGCTAGGCATGGAGGGAAGATGTCTCCTCCTGCTCCATTATCCATATCCCTGCTCTGTACAGACAGGCGTCTTGGACACAACCCTGTACTAGGGGGTTGTGTTCAGGATTTCGGCTGCCATTAACATGTTCCTTTCTGATTTCTTCACCAGCTTGGTAAAGGTCAAAAGTAGCACTAGACTGAGGAAGGATTCCTGCAGAGCATTTGCTCTTTTAAGCTGCTGGTTTGTAATGTGAGATGCACATTTTATTTAAGTGGTTCGTATCCCTCTCCGTGTGTGCACCTCTCTCAAGCTTTGGCCAGGATGGACATCACTGTGCTCCTCGCGTGGGTGCCGTTTTCCTGGGCACAGTCTCCACTCCTGCTCCCCTCCAGCAGTGTCCTGACCAGGCGTCTTGAGAGTCATGAAATGCAGAAACGGCCTCGGGGCCACAACCATCATGAATATGTATTGAAGCTCATTTCCTCTGGCAGTAGCATTGCACTAGCACACCACAGCATGGGGCTGTGAGCCTGCAGAACAGGCAGCCGAGCCTGGAATTTCTTGACAGTGGTTGTAGGAAAAAAAAACAAAAAACAAACAAACAAAAAAATCTGCTTTACGTCTTGATCTCTGATTCATTCTATGTTCTTTGCTCTCCTCCTCCAGACAGATGTGCTCCTGCAGTTGGATTTGCATTACACGCAGCTAAGCACAAAGCAGAGGACTTGTGAAAGCCTGCAAAAAATCCTCCAGAAATCTCTGGTTGCACAGTTGTTCAGCCACAGAACTTCTGCCCAGCCAAGCTACCAACAGACTCCAGTGTCCACAGGCAGCCTGTGCCTCAGGGACACGTCCACGCTGAGCACAGGCCCCAGGGCACCGCGGAGGACGGGCTCCGGGCACAGTTTGCCCAACAGCAACCCCTCCAAATCCTGCAGCGAGCCCGAAGAGAACGATGAGAGCGACTTGGACGAACTGTGCTCGGCGCTGCTCCGGGCTGGCCCAGGGCAGGACTGTCCCTGACACCTGCAGACTGTCGTGAGCAACCTGGGGACTGTCTTTTGAAAAGGCAAATATGTGCTAAAAACGACTGAAGTCGGTGGTTGCCTTCAGCCTCAGCAGTCCTGCTGGCCAAATCCAGCTGCAGGGGGCTGAGGCTGCTTTTGGAAAGGTCTCTGCCACGTGCACCGTGCAGGGCAGAAGCCCCCTGGAAATAACCTCTGTCCTGCAAAACATTCTGCGCTGTTGGGAACATGGAGGAGTAATTGTCATGTCTAGCAGAAGACAGGGCCTCCCTTCAAGTCATAACATTTCCAGACAAAACCTAATATTGCTTAAAGTCAAGGGCATTGACTGATGTTTTTGGAGATTTAGCCTTTGCTAAGCGAGTGCCTGGAGGCAAACATTACAGCATTAAACACAGCGAGGTAGGATACCCGTAAACACTACAGGCCTATGCTACAGCAGGGACGCAGTCCAGAAACGCAAACACAACTGCTGCCTCTCATCACACTTGTAAAAATGATGCAAGGAGTTGACGAGTGAGCAAGATAAGATGTGAATGTATAAGCTTTCCCCCCCAGGTGGTTTTCTTTCCTTGCAATTCCTGCCTATGTAAAAACCGATGTTAATTTATATCTTTATGTATTTCTGAAGAGTGGGTTTATAATTTCTTCCTTGCCGGGAAAAGGAGGTTGAGATGTCCTGTTTAATGCATGTTTACAACACAGGCTGGTTTTCCATCAGCAGTAGCTCCTGGTTCCTGCTTCTACGTGCCTCTTCTAGCGTGTTACACACAGTCATGAAAGGGTGTGAAATCCGGTGTGGTCCTGAGTTCCTGTCACATGCAGAACCTCCTAAGCAAGGACAGGATCCATCCTAAGAGAGGACAGGATGGAGAAAAGAGAACCCCGACAAATTTATTAGTACTTTTTTTTTGTTTTTCAAAGTGTTCATCTCTGTGCTTTCCCCTTGGGCAACTTCAGGACCTACCTTTTATGCAGAACCACCTGTCTAGAGAGAGCCACAGGTGAGTGGGGACCAAAAGACAACCTAAGTAGGTGCAGTACCGCCAGCCTGATGCTGTATTACTTGTTTAATAAGATTTTGGCATAACATCAGCTGAGTACTCTGCAAGGGTAAGGAGGGGTGGCAGATGGTAGGAGAGGGACCAGTGATCCCAGTGAGCTGTGGGATCTCTGGCTTTGGAGGTGGTCAGCTCTGGACTGATTTAATTTGGCCCTGCTTGGGGCAAGATGTTGGACCAGAGACCTCCAGGGGTCCCTTCCAGATGTGATTTTGTGAAGGGAGGAACTTGGAGATCAAGAACTTCTAGTGCGTCAAGGATGGCAGGGTGGGGAGGGAACTTTCTGTCTCCTGTCTTGGCCTAAATGAGGGCTGGGTAGAACGTTTTCTGCGTTACAGTTCTCTGTCAGCAGCAAAGATGTTTGTATCTCAGCCTACAGTGGGGACTGTCTATTCTACCATGGAAAAATATGAAATGCCACTTCCAGATAAGCCATCCTACAAGTGCTTGAAGCCTGTCCAAAGTGAACAGAAGAGACTTTTGCTTTCCTTGCTCTGTTGACGGGAAGAGAAGCCCCATGTGACAGAAGGCTAGAAAATCACCTAGGAAAAAGTCAAGACTGACTTTTGGTAAGACTGACTGGTGGAGAAAGCAAAACAGGGGAAAACAATCTAATTGAGAACCAAAGATCAAATCAGCAGTGGTAGAAACTTAAGGATAGATCGGTGGGAATTGCTGTGCATGCAGCTGGGAGGTGCTGAGGGGCTCCTTGCTCACTGCCTCCGAGAACAGGATTGGAAAGGATTTGAAGGATTACATGCACCCCTCTATAGCTGTTGGGGAAAAAATACATCTCTGGCTCATATAATCATGGCAAATGGCATTGCATGTGAATGCTGAGCTTACTCAAAGCAAAGCTGTTTCTTTTTCTCGTTTTTTTTCTTTCTCTTTTTCTCTTCCTCTTTCTCTGTCTTTGAAAACACTATTGGTGTTTTTGTACTGTGATGTTTTGCTAACGACTGAAGAAGGGCTGGTTGGAGATGTGAAGGCTGGGGGCAGCCTTGGATGCACTGACCACAGGATGGTGGAGTTCAGCATCATGCGAGGAAGAAACAGGGCAACAGGTCACATTGTAAGGCTGGACTTCAGCTTGACCAAGTAGTCTTGACAGTCTCCTTCCACTCACCCCTTGCTTTCTCATGTCATCACCACCACTGTGACCCTCCTTGGCCCCTTGCAAACGGTAGCGAATGTGGGTGCTCCCGGGACTCTGCTCTGCCTGATCCTGCAGACTCTCCTCTGCAGTTTTGTCTTCATCCCCAGCCATTTCAAGGTGACTTCCATGTCCTTTTGTACATTTACTGAGGTAAAGGGCCGGGCTGCGACACAGCTATGGTGGCAGATGACACCAGCTGCTCTAGCCTGCTGGCAGTGCCTTTTGCTGCCATGTGTTGGCCACCTGGAGCTGTTGCTGAGATGTGGAGTTTCAGGTTGATCACCATCTCTCTTCATCCAGACAAATGTGGGATGTGCAGTAATTCTGAGCCTTTCTCAGTACCTGCTTTACAGGTGGCCATGTGTTCAGAGGATCTTTCTGGCACCTTTGGGCCGTTCAGACATCAGCTAAATAAACAGCATTGGGGCATTGCTGCCATGTGCTGGCGTGAAAGCAGAGCTGAACATAGGGTTTTCTTGGTTCACATGGCCCCTCTCTGGACACGTAGCTCTTCCTGCTGGCACTGGGCAAGAGCTCTATCAGACTCATCAGAGCTCTGGCTACAGGAGGATCAGGACCCACTGATGGGAGTTTATGAACATTTCCACTCTCCTTAAGTCCACAAACATGTTTTCTTCCTTATCAATCTAGCGGGTGCAACGGAGGGACAGAAATGCCATCCTTAAATTAACACAGAGCCTGTGTTGCCTGCGTCATGTTACAAGGCAGAGGTAGTTGTGTGGTCTTCTAGATACGCTTGCTTGCCACCTCCCACTGTAGACACTATTTACAGGTACTTGTAGCTGTCGAATTTTGTAAGTTTGGCATGAATTCTTCCATGCTATCTCATGCCATTTTGTGGCCTTTCCTACCAGAGCAGCACATGCACTGCAACCTTGTGAGCTTCCTTTCTTTTATTACACAACGGCAACTTCTTGATCCACCTAATTAGTTTAGAGATGGATAGCTCGTAATGGAAGGATTCGTGCAGGGGAAGAACTGCAAGATTCAGGAACTATAGGACTCAGGAATGGCTTTTTGGTCCTTCTTCCCTCGTTTTTGGGAGCAGCTTAACATATAGCCAGGAAAGGTTGCTGGCCATTCCTTCCTAGTGGCAGAAGGAACTTCCCAGTGGGCAGGTTCTCTCCTGTAGACATGGATGGAGCAAGATGATCTCTTGACCTTATCTAATCAAAGAAGTTATCTTTTTCTAAAATGCAGTCGTTAGCTGAGGATCATTTCTGAACATAGTGGAATACAAGGCAGTGGCACTCTCCTTCCTATAGGCCTAACAGGACCTCACACAAGGTGATAATCGAAGGTACCAGACTAGGACTACCAAGGAGCTCTTGGATTATTAAATCCAGACTATGTTATCCAAGGCTGGATGGCACAGATGTCTTCATGCTTTGCACATGCTGACACCCTTGGATGTGCTCTCCTGTCTCCTAGAGTGGACGATTGTCCTGCTTTAAGCAGGAGGCTGGACTAGGTCCCTTCCAGATGAAACATTTGTCATTCTGCAACCGAATTACATGCCCAAAAGACTACCTATCTTGAATGATTCTGAACAGCAAGCAGATTGAAGGACACAAGATTGTGTTTTTAGTGAAATATTCCTGTTTTCCATGCAAAAAGCAAACAGCTTCACTGGCTCTGAAACTTTTAAAAACAAAAACTTAGGGCAGATCTAGAAAATGAGGGAAAGGTGTTGAAACAAGCCTTCAAAAAACGTAAGACAATTCAGATTCAGTTCTTCCAGGCTTTCCCAACAAGCAGATTATTCAGTGATGAAACTGGGAGAATAGCTGTAAATAAAAAGGATGAATGAAGCCATCCACTATGAAGGCAATAAACACAAGATTGCCCAAATTAAAAAGTGGATGAACACTGTGGATTGGCATTCAGGCCAGCTACCCCTCCGCAGCTGCCTTGCTGCCTCTTCTGAAAGCAGAGACAGATGCAGGTTTTGTGTCGTGGTGAAGCAGGCAGACCATTACTGCATTCGTGATGAGAAATCAAATTCAAATGGCCCCAAGTTTCTGCTCCTCTATCAAAGGTTATTTCGATAGCTGTTGTGCCATTGTTACTAATCACTTGAAATTAGGTCCGTGACATCATGTGGCAGCAAGGAGAAAAGCACATCAGTGAGCAAATGAGACTCCTTGAAGGGCTTGAAGTTGTGTCTTATCTTCACAGTTCGGATAACCTTTTGCATAATAATCAACAATTTCAAATATCCTGGTCATATCACCTATTCATAAAAGATGAAGAGACGCTTTGAAATCACAGACTAGACTTCATAAACACAAGGAGCACTGATGTGGTGTCACACAGTAACGAAGAGCTAATGTCTCTTTGATAAAGCTGTCTGCTGAGTTGGATTTTCTTGCCATGATGTCAAGAACAGTTGACGAGACAGACATGTTATTAAGTGGTAAAAATAAACAGATGGAAGAGGCAAGTGAGGGATTTCAGCGATGGCTTTCCAGAATGTTTCACAAAGAATAACCTCCTCATTGCCTTTCCCTACTGGAGATGAAGTAGTGTTGTGTAGACATGGTGGTGTGCACTAGTGGGGCTTCACTGCACCCACTGCAGCCCCTCTGCGTCCAGGGTGGTGCTGAGTGCAGGTGATCTCACTGAGTGAGACCACAGCTAGATAGCTAGCCAACATCTCACGACTACCCAAGTGCAGGGCCCATGCGATGGGCCAGTTCATGGACCTACAGAAGGAGTGCTGCTCCTGACCTGCCGCTACACTAGGCACAAAGCCATCATCGTGAAGATCCTGATGAACGTCCACATCCGTTGGCTGCCTATATTCCTAAAGTGAATCGTGGTTCTGAGTGCCCAAGCCCTGTGCCCTTCCCCTGTTCTCACGCATCCTGCCACATCCTCAGCTGTCTCTTCTCCTCAGTTGTCATTTTCAGCTTGCCCTTCCCACCACGCAAGAACATGGACATCAGGCAGTTCAGCCCAGGCTGTGCTGGCACCCTGCCCAACAAGACGGGACGGAAGATAGGGAAGGTAGATAAGAAGGGAAGGTAGACTGAGGATGAGTTTCAGTCACTTGGACCGCGACAGCTCAGGTGTCTCCTCCTGCAGAGATGTGATGCTGAAACAGCTGTGAAGTAACAGTGTTTGTGAGCCCAGGGGCGCCTGCCTTGGCATCCAGGGTCCCACCACGGTGGGGATGGAGAGAAGGCCCTTTTCAACGTACAGACCTCAGAGAAGGGCCGGCGTGCCCAGAGCTGGCTCCTGACCAAGACCTCGTATGATACATTATTGGGAAAGCAGAGGGCAGCTCCTGCCATGTCACTGCAGGGCTGCAGCCATTTCCAGACTGCCTGCCTCATTCTTCTGCGTTGCTTAATATCAATTATAAAATATTAAATCAGATAAATACCTTTGGCCTTTCTGGATGATAAGAAAATACATTTTTCTGCCTCCTAAAATGCCGTTGTTTTCCCTGGAAATGCTAATGGGATTATATAAAGGTTATTTCAGCCTCCTCTCAAGTCTGGAGATGTGGCAAAACAATTGCAGTGCCCTTTGTTTATGCCTTTTTAATGACTACTTTTATCTGCAGGTATCTGAGGCCTTTTCTCAAGTACTCACTTGCAGGGTCCTGGGGCTGCTTAATGGGGGGATCCTTCCTGGGGAAGATGGATACGCTACATGGTCACATTAGAGAGCTGGAGGAGAGCTGCTGTGGTGGAAAGCTCTGGGACTCTGGCAAGGATTTGCCAAGGGGACATATCTGGGGAGATGCAGTTGTGTGCCCAAGCTGCTCCTGAGGCCATGTGCACAGCCTGGGGGCTCACTCTTCTGGGTTCCCCTTTTCAAGGCACGTGTCTGCCTGTCCCAGGACGCACGCATGAGCGCGCCTAGGTCTTGTGATGAGCAAGTTGTGTGCTGCCCTCCCTGCCTGCCGCCGCCAGTCTAGACGGGCCCCCACCGCACCACGCCGAAGTGACAGGCTGAGTAAGAAGTGTAGTTCATGAACCAGAGACAGCGACAGAAATAACTGTGGAGCCCCACTTGTCCTGCTCTCTGAACAAGAACGCCTTCCCAACGCATGTTTTCTTCTAACATTTGTTGTTGGGCTTCTTTCGTTGTTGGGCTTCTGTCTGTTCATCTGTTCTTCTGATGTTGGTCTTCTGTGGCCAGTGATAGGACAAGGGGAAATGGGTATAGGTTGAAACCCAGGAAGTTCCAGCTCCATAGAAGAGGAACTTCTTTACTGTGAGGGTGACAGAGCAGTGGAACAGGCTGCCCAGGGAGGCTGTGGAGTCTCCTTCTCTGG
>JAVCKT010021823.1:19330-33959 GCA_032273925.1 Rhynchotus rufescens
ATTTTTATTTTATTTTTATTTTATTTTTATTTTATTTTTATTTTATTTTTATTTTATTTTTATTTTATTTTTATTTTTATTTTTATTTTTATTTTTATTTTTATTTTTATTTTATTTCTTCCTTGACTACCACAGCTCATGCAAATTTGGAGTTTCAGTGAAATGCCTTAAAAATGGCTTATTAAATAGTCATTTAATTTTTAACCATTTTGATTTAATGGTGTGTGTGGGGAAAAACAGAATGCCGTGCATGACATGAATGTTTCAATAACTCTGTCTTATAAAAGTTTTCATTGTGCATCTCATCAAAGCTTGATCATTGCCCTAGTCGAACTCAGTGGTTAGAGCTCAGGTCTCCACTTCCCTTAGAGACAACTAGCTGGGAATATCATTTTTATTATGATTCAGGTACAGTCCACCACTGTATTTGGGCTTTTTTGGCCTAGTGATGGGCTACAGGACTGACCCTGTGTTTAAAATAACTCTTTCCCTTTGGTATGCAGCACTTCGAGCTGCTGTGCTGAAATATTTAGTAAAGATTTGTATTATTTAAAATGCTCAGGGTGGGTAGGGGATCGTGTCGCTTTTCAGCGCTTCTTATGGGCCTCCTGTTTACTTCTGAGCTTTGTTTGCTTGAAGCAGGACAGAATTTTTCCAGTACAAGAATCTGTTGAGAAATTAGCAGTGATTCTCATTCAACTCTTTAAAATCAGCTTAGTAAGGTCCTTCTGAGTCTGTTGAGGCTAATAATGGTTGTTTTTTGGAGCAGTGATGTATATGACAAGTTGAAAACATTCCCCTGCATGTGACGCTTAAAAGGTCGTGTTGCAAGAAGGGGATGCTGTCTCCCACTGCTTCACTTGCAGCTCCAGGAGCAGCTCTGCTGTGATCTGAGAATGCTGCAGGCTGCCTAGAAGTGGCAGGTCGTGCTGCTGGACAGCAGGCAAACGGCTCCTGTCACTTGTCACCTCTCCCTAGCAGCCTAGACAGGATGAGAATGGAGCTTTCACTGAGTTTAGAGCAGGAGAAAGCCCTACCCTGTCCTCTGGTGTCCTGCAAAACAGCGTAGCAGAAGACTGGGAAGAGAAAACACAAGCTGAGAACCAAAATTCCTAAGAACCCCACATTCTCAGACTCAGGACAGGTGAAAAGAGCTTGGCAGAAGTTTAGGTTGATGCCTACCAAAGTGGGCCTGGAAGAGCCAGTGTGGGGTTACCAGAGAGCTTGCTATGAGCTTGAGATGTTGCTGCCAAGCAGGTGGTGTTGAAAAAGCTGGGGACTGCACGACTAATATCTTTGTGCATAGACCATCTCAGAATAGTTAAAATGGAAGCTGAGGTAACTGCAGGCAGATATTTCCAGCTTTGGTACCCTATAGCACTAGCATTTTGGGTAGTAGTGTTTTTTGTCACATAAGATGTTTATGCAAACAGGTCTTTCAGGGTTTCTTTGGGGGAATTATACCTGACAAAGTATTTTGCTTTCAATTGTAGCTTTCATCATGGGGGACATGAAAACCCCAGACTTCGATGACCTCTTGGCTGCTTTTGACATCCCTGATCCAACTAGCCTTGATGCCAAGGAGACCATTCCATCTGCTGGGGAAGAAAATGAGAATCACCTGAAGTCATCAGGAATCTGCATAGATGAAAACGTGTCCCTGTCCCACTCCTTGCCTCCCTCTGATGCTCCTGTTGTGAGTGTTATTGTAAAGAACACGAGTCGTCAAGAGTCCTTTGAAGCAGAAAAGGACGGGAATCACCTCGGGACTGGTCTGTTACACAATGGGTTTCGTGGCTCTGACCTGCCCTCGGAGGCTCACACTTTAGTGCATAATTATGGGAAGTTTGAGTCAACTTTTATTAATGGTGATAGCTCAAGAAGTTACTCTGAAAAACTGGACCAGTCCAAGTCGGAGCCTTTACCAACATTTAGTCAGTTTAGCCCTATTTCCAGCCCTGAACCAGAGGATGCATTCAAAGAGAACAGTATTGGTGAGAAACCAAAACATGCCCAAACTCCATATTTTCCACCACCGTCAATGTATATTCCAACAGGACCTTCAGTACTAGACCATCTTAGGAGAGTACCGGAGCCAGAATTAAGCATGTTTGATCAGTATTGCAAAAAGGAACAAAAGATGGAAATTCACTGCCAGCCAGAAAGTCGGCTGGAAATGAGCAGAAGAGAACACGACAAAGCAACAGAGAGATTTGTGGACTCGAGCAAGGACTTGGTAGATACCAGTAGCTTTCTTGGAGAAGGCTTGGTGTTCGGAGACCTCCCTAACAGTAATTTAGGAGGAAGTAAAGGGTCTGTGCCTGAGCTGAACGTATCTTCATCGGTACCACCTCGCCAGAGGTTAAAGCCGACTCATTCGAAGTTGTCGTCCTGTGTGGCTGCGTTAGTAGCTCTTCAGGCCAAAAAAGTTGCGTGTGTTCCAAAAGGTGACCAGCTGGGTCTGACAAAAGAACCTTCCGGTCCTTTTAAAGATGGAACCAAGGGAAGTCCAAAAATGCCCAAGTCACCAAAGAGTCCACGAAGCCCCTTAGAGGTGGTGAGGAAGGTCAGCAAGCAGCCTGAGAGTCCTCGGAGTGTGTGCAGTGACAGCAGTGGGAAGGGCTCTCCTTCCATGGCAGCGGGCTCTCCGCCAGCTATTCCCAAAGTTAGGATAAAGACCATCAAGACGTCGTCTGGTGAAATTAAAAGGACTGTGACTAGAATTTTGCCAGAAAATGATGAATTGGGCAAATCCTCTGAAGGATCGCCCATGGAAACCTCATCTGCTGAAGAATTTATCAAGTCTTTCCCTTCCCCTGACACTAGTGCAGTAGCGGAAAGTGAGACTAGCAAGAATTCCACCAAAAATGGGACAGCTGTGGCCATCCATCTCTCCAATGTAGTGAATCCTTACCCGGATGGCATGAAGACAGATAGTGCTGCAAATAACCTATCTGCAGTGTCGCTGTCTCCACTGGCAAACTGCAGCAGTGGTGCCATAAAAGTGGGTGTCGTGGGTCAGCAGCTGAACAAGCGGCAGCAGCAGCAGGGCATCGTGGTGCAGCCGTCCAACGCGGCCAGCTCCAGTCTGCTTCCTAAAGCTGTGCACCTGGCAAACCTCAACTTGGTTCCGCACAGTGTTGCTGCTTCAGTCACGGCAAAGTCGTCCGCGCAGAGGCGAAGTCAAGCCCAGCTGACACAGATGTCGGTGCCGCTGGTGCATCAGGTGAAGAAAGCCGCTCCCGTCGTCGTGGAGGCATTTAATAAAGTGCTCCACAGTGCCAACCCGGTGCCAATATACACCCCAAACCTTAGCCCTCCACCCGACACCAGTATTAATTTACCTGCTTCTGGGTATTGCTGCCTGGAATGTGGGGATTCCTTTGCCTTAGAGAAAAGCCTCAGTCAACACTATAGCAGGCGCAGCGTTCATATCGAGGTCATGTGCACTCAGTGTTCAACTATGCTACTTTTTTTTAATAAGTGTAGCTTGCTCAAACATGCAAGAGATCATAAGAGCAAAGGATTTATCATGCAGTGTTCGCAGCTGCTAATGAAACCCATTTCAGTAGACCAAATGTTCTCACCTTCTCCTACAAGCTCTTCAGTGTCTTTGGCTCCTCAGAGTTTGCACTTCCCCTCTCCTTCGCGTAAGTCCAGTGCTGTTTCAGGAAGCGGCGTAGGAATTTCTTCTAACACTCAACCAGCCTTGCCTCTCTTTACGGACCCGTTGAGACTAACGCGTCATGGACTTAAGTGTCTTGAATGTAACAAGCAGACGCAAGATTACATTGCTTTAGCAGCACATTACCAGAGAACCTCAGAAGATAATGAGAGACTGGTAAGTCATTATTTTTATATTGCTAATTAAATAACTCCGAGGTTAGGCTTAGCCTGTTGTCCTCTAGGAATCAAATGGATGTTGTAATGGCAAGTGAGTTGCTTTGTCTAGAAAGCTGCTTGTGGGGAAGACTTTGAATACTGTTACTGAGGCCAGTGAGCCCAGTCATAGTGGTCTCCATGCACATCTGGGAAGAGCCCATTGAGTGTTAAGCTTCTTTTGGGCACGTTAGGATCACTTTCTTACTTTCTTCCTACACTTTGAGAGCAAAAGGGGGGTCTTTAGTTGTGGGGGTGGCAGGTAATGGGTGGTAAGGCCTGTGGAGATCCACAGGCGTTAAAGGGAGTTGATGCTGGAGATCAAGAATCACTTGGATGAGGTGTAGAACACTGTAGGAGAAGACCAGCAGAGTGTTATCTTACACAGGCTTTTTCATTCTAAACTCAATTAGAGAAAATTTGACTTGGTTCATCTTCCGTAGAACTTAGAATCTCCTGTTTAACTGGCCTTGGAGAGCTGCTTTTACTTTAATCCTGGTAAAGGAGTGGGATGCAACCATGGGGAAGACCAGCACGGCAGGACATGTTGTGGTGCTGGCGTTCTGACTCAGCATGGGGTCTGCAGACAACAGACTTGGCAGGCTGTTGGTTTATTTATTCCTAGAGGGTATGGCTGATATCTTTTGAATATAATAGACTCTAAGGTTGATTTCTACTTTAAATTTCTGTTCTTCTGAAATTACACTTTCCACGTCCCTCTGGCTGCTGGAAGAGTCGGCATATTCCTAGTGGGATCTCCCACTTGAGCAACATGAGTAAGAGCTCTAAGTCAATGTGAGACTTCCTGGGGAGGTGGCAGCTGCTCTCTCCCTGGTCAGCTTAGGAGGCCCATGCTCCGGGTCCCTTTTCTAGTTAAAGGGATAATAAGAATATTGAGGTCACTAAAACAGGCATGCTGTGGTCCTGCTTAGGCTCTTTGTTAGCTTCCTCTTAAATTCATCGTCAGCAAAAAATGGATTATGCCTGAATTATTATTTTTTTTTTTAATCTAATGAAAAATGGTAAGGTTGGAAGGAATTGTCATGGCCATGTAATTGGGTCTGTTGCATAAGTAGCCTGATAAACCCCGGGCTCTGTCATTACCATAACTTAGTTTAGAACTGTGATGCCTTGTTAAAGAAGTACCAGCAGTCTTGAATTAAAATCTTCAGCTGGAGAGATACAGTGGGTGCTCCTAAGGAAGCTAAAATATTAATCATTCATGTCAAAAATGTATTTCCTATTTTTGTTGTGAGTTCATCAATTTGAGAGCTACCTGCAGAGAGAAGAAATGTCTGAGAGTAAGTATTTTTAGACTACGATCTGTCATTTATTCTGTAACTTAACTGAGAAGAGTTTCTCAGTTTAAGCCTCTTGCTTCAGATTATGCTCTCTGCATATCATTTTTGTGAATGTGAGTGTTGGAAAAAAACAGAGAAGAGTGAACAGTAACTTAAGTTCCTGAAATGGGAAAACGTGAACTGGTTGAACTCCCTCTTAGATCCTGTGGACAACTCTGACTCAGCATTAACGAAGGCAACTTCTTGGGCTACTATTTTTATTTGTTTGGGGTGGGGGGGAAATAAAAGGGTTTGTTGGTAGGAGCTAGAAATGGCTGAGCATCCAGTTTCACAGGCACTTTTTTAGGTGGTAAGAGCAATTGAAAAGTATTCCTCTTCTCTTGCCCTTGCCATCTGCTTCCATCTCCAGAGTTATGCCAGGTCACTTGTTTTTAGGGCAGCGATATAAATTGTGCTGCTGAGGAAAGTGTTCCTGTAGCAGCTGTGTGCAGCGTAACCTTCTGGTTTTATCCTCTAGCAGGAGATATTTTCCTGCTGTGTTGAGTGAGACCTTGCTTAAGAAGAAAGTTATGGTGGGGAGGGAGGTTAGTGTCAAGGCCTATTGCTAGCAAAGGACCATTGAGTATTTTGAGTTTTGCATTTTTGAGTGTTATCCCTCAAATTGAGTCACAAAACCCTTCCCCATGTGTCCATAGAGTACAGAGTGTCTCAGTACCTTCAAAGCAAAGCTCTGGCTTGACCTCTCCTTTTTGAAGAGCTTCAGCAAACAGAAAAAGTTCCTTCAGCCTTGTTTGCATCAGAGCTGGTCCCCACCGTGTTATGTCATACCGTTTATCGTCAGTGCTTATTGGATTATGTGGTACCAGACTGTTTCCCAAAAAGTGGTTGCTTGGCAAGGATAGCTGGATGTATTAAGGGAAAGAGTCTCTTTAGCTAAATAAGAGAATGAAGGGCAGGAGTGGAGTATTTTTTGCAGCACGAAGCTCTCTGTTGAACGAGAAAACTGTATAGGGTTTCAGCAGCCATGGGAGTTGCATCTCCCAAACTTGTACACTTTCCTTCCTTGGGTGTTTCCACCCCTCCTTCACAGCTCAAGTATGTGCCATCATGTTTGTTCTCAGTTTCTCGTCCTGGCCTTGGCACAGCACTCAAATGCTCCCTGCCAGCTTAATGCAGCTCTCCATATTGAACTTCTAGGAGGAATCCTGTGGGCTTGCAGGTGGGAGATGGGCTGTCAGTTCTCAGTCTATCACATAACTGTTTGGTGGGTCTGCCTGCTGAATTTTTGCCTTTGCTCTGGGAATAGTGTGTGGCTTACTGGTAGTTGGTATAAATCCCAGGAGATTTGAGAGTACAGCCTGTGTAAAGGAAGTTAGGTGGTGTTTTGATCTGTGGAGAACTCTTTGGAGCTCTTCCTGCAAATGGCACCACATCTGGATTATCAACCCTCAACCATTTCCTGCAGGAAACATTCAAGGTGAAAATAAACTGAGAAACCAAGCAGAGTTTGAAGCCCTGGAGAGTGTTATGCTTTAATGCAACAGGACTTTTTCTTCTTGAAGCGGGATTGAAGTGGGATTTTTTCTTGAAGGTACTTTCAAGAAGAAAGGGAGAGCATATCATCATTAAGAAATGGGAGAAGACCTTTTATTTATTTTTTTTTCCTCCAGTATGATTGTTTCAATTACGCAGTTTCATGTTGCAGTGATACAACTGAAGGATGAGCAAGCAGGAGGAGGCAGGAATGATTGGATTGGGGAGAGACAGCAACAGTTTGAGCCAGTTTTGCTACGCAAGGAAGAGTATCCTGTGTTGATACTTAACACTTCTTGCTTTAATTGGAATTGCTTGCCATGACTTTGTGAATTAGTCTGGCATCTTCCCATTTCTGATCCTCATTTAAAAGCGAAATAAAATGGTTGTTGGGTTTCTGTTAGTCTGTTCCTTTTTGGCAGTCTGAAAGAAAATTGTCTTCAAGTCCATGGTAACAGGAATGCTTAAGAGCTACGTGAGTTTTCTAGATGAGAATGACCGAGTTGGATCGTGACTGTTTTGGAAGAAGAAACCAAGGTTTGGATGTCATCCAGACACCAGGAAAAGGAGGAAATTTGGAGAAAGTGAGAGGAAGGGAGGGGGGACAATGCTGGAACTGAGAAGGTGAAGTGGAAAGACCTTTACAGCAATTGTGAACTTGGCCTCAATACAACGTTATAGATTTGCAGCAGCTTTGTGACTGCTGTTCAAAGTACAGCAGGGAAACCCAACCTGACTTATTTTTAAACCGTGTATACATAAGATGGAAGCAAGTCATTTTATCCAAATACTGAGGTAGAATCTATGTGGCTTACAGGGAGAATGGAGAGGCCTTAAGAATTGCAAATTGATGCATTTCAGAAGTAGAAAGAATTGAATTTGTTAGATGAATCTTTTGAGTAATCATGTTAGTACATCGTAGGGTTTTGGGTTTTTTAAGTCTTTTCAAGGCCAATTTTGCAATTTCTGTCAGCCTGTGAATTGAGTCACTCGATGGGATCTGTTTACAGCTTTTCTGCCTCTGTATTTGAATTTGAAAATGTGATCTGCTTGTTTATTTTACTTCTTAATCAATGTTTGAGCTGACCTGCTTGTAAATATTTATATTTGTTGTTCTCCAGAGGAGCAAAAGGTAGTATCAGATGTTCAAGGCAACTTCAGATCTGTTTGGTTTGACTGCAGCAGAGCTGCATTCTCAAGCACGTTTGAGGGAAAAGGGGCAATTAAATAGGTGCAAACGGAAACCAAAACAAAGCTAGATGATAGCGATATCAAACTAATTTCATATGTATCTTGTGTGTGTGTGTGTGTATATATATATATATTTTTTTTTAAGAGGTAGGTAGATCCAACTTTTTGTGATGTTCAAGGGATGGCTCATTGAGAGCCATGTGGGTGAGAGTTGTTTTGAGGAACTGTCATTGGAAGGTTTGGGCAGAAGCAGGCAGAAGAGGTGGCTTGGGTGACTGCAACAGGAGACAGGTTGCTTCTGTGATTCACTTAGGAATGGTTTTGAGATGAGTCTTAGTTAATGTTCACAATAACTTCCTTGGAGGAGCAGGAAAGTATAGATAAAACTCACAGAGCTGGAAAAATAAGAGATCATTGAGGAGGGGAAAAAATTTGGAATATTCTTCAGGAGGACCTAGATGGTCTTGAAGAGTGAGTAGGAATGGGATGAAGCACCTGAAAAGCAGGATATGTAGTTGTGCACAAGATGACTCCAAATGACTAAGGCAAAACAGCTGTGTAAGAGTTATATGTTAACCTGCAGTGAACCAACCAGGATCCCGTTAAAGCTTGTATGTTGTTGTATACAATAAATAGAATAATCCCTGTTGTGGCTAGAACAGGGATCACGCTACATAGTTAATATCAGGCAATTTTGTAGCCTTCAGAGGTCTAGGCTTAAACTGCAAGAGATGAGGGAGAGAGAGAGAGAGAAAAAAACACAAAAACATGCAGTTGCTTTTTTGTTTTTAATTATTTTTATTTCTTTCCTAAAAGAGCAAGGCCACTCTCTATAAAACATGATGTTTATAGAGAAGAGCTTTTCAAGCTGAAGGGCAGCACTGATGCAAGACCAGACCCAACTAGGTTTACCCGGCAAAGTAGAAGATAGTGTCTAATCATGTGAGGAATGAATTCTGAAAGAGATTTCCAGTAGGAGTAATGAACAAAAACTGCACACTGTTTTTAAAACAAACTTGCTTGCCTTTTTGGAAGGTGAGAGCAGCACAGAATTAACATGTGCAAGAATTCAAAATACTTCCAGACTTTTTTGGGCATAGTTGTGCATCTGCTGGAAACCAGAGATGTTTCTTACTGTTCACTCTCTTCTTTTGACCATGCAAAGCCCACTAGGTAGCTAAGTGTGTAGCTTAAATAATGTGCAGAACGTAAACGGAGGACCTCTGAATGCTTTCTTTGCATCTTTGTGCTATTGTTCTTCCCCTTCTCTTTCCTCTTCTGTCTTCCTTTTGTCCAGCAGGACTTTTTCCATTAATCATGACATATCCTGTTTATGCACCACCTACCTTGGAGTTATTTAAAAGCTATTTTAGAGCTGCCTTCTCTTCTTCCTCCCCCCCCTCTGAAATCAATGCTTTATAATTTATTGGCTAAAACTTGCCAGAAGCTAGGGGGACCACATGCTGCACTGGTAATTTCCTAGCAGCAAAGTAGCAAGCAAGCAAGACAGCAGCCATTTCTCTGCTATTTTTTTCTCTCTCTTTTTTTTTTTCCCTTTTTTTCCCTCCTGTGTTGGTTAAAAAATCAAGAAAAATTAATATGGTTTTGTAAAGGACTCCTTTTCCTCTCCCAAATCAAGGGTGTTTAGCACAAGCCTTATATATGAGCAAATATTGATCTTTCTTTGATACAGAATTTTTCATTTACAGAAAGAAAGGGATGGAGGATCTCAATATGATGAACATGTTGAGGGAAGGAAGGTCAAGGCAGTGTTCACTGGGAGTATAGATGAGGGGTTGAGTAGCAGGATAGGAGCATGAGGTGGCACCCTGAGGCCAAAACAGAGCATTAGGATGAGGAGGAGAGGCTAAGGAGGAAGGATGAGTAGAGTACAGTTGCATGGTCTGCATAAATTGATCTACAAATCACTGCTGTGTAAGGGGACAGTCTTCCCTTCTCCTCCACCTATGCTTGTTCTCTCAACTGTATCTCTCCTACAACCTCCATAGGGTCAGGTCAGCTCGGAGGAAGATTGGACTGGAGAATGCAGGAAGCTGAGATGTGGACATAAGCTGGGCAGGAAATCTCAGGATTGAAGAGGAAGTGAGAACCCGCCACCGATCACTGGGGCTGCGAGGCCGCTGGAAGCGGGAGTGACGTTCGCTCTCTGTCTTCCTTCTAGAGAAAGAGGAGTGAAGTCTTGTAGCTGGGATTAGCAAAAAAGGGCCTGTGGAGAGGGAAGTAGGTGGAAAGGAAAAGTGATGGGTGAAGATGACAGTAAAAGCGGAATTTGAGCAGCCACGATGGTGTCTTTGGTAGGATGCAAGGAGCAAGCAAGAGGGGAGGAAGGTGAGATGAAAGAGCTGGAGTTGGGAGTTGAAAATGGGCATCACTACTGATAGATGGGGAGAAAACTCCTGCAAGGTGAAGGGAAGAGCAGAGGACTTTAATGTAACCATCAGAAGGTAGGAACAGGATGCGTGCCATGTAGCTATCCTAGGGATTTGGAAGTGAGAGCGTGGAAACTGGGAGATCTTGACTAATGTCGGGGCAGTGATCATTTTGGGAGCATTGGCTCAGCAGTATGCTTTTCTGCAGAATTTTGCCTATGCAAAAATATATTTTGCAGATCGCAAATGCCACTAGATTTTATGCTTTATTTTACCAAGCCTTTTACACCCTGGTGCGTTGGATCAGTTTAGGCACCTGTGCATCTGGAGGAGTAGTTCTTGGGGAATCTTAATCTTAAAGAACATTGGAAATCTTAAGAGCATTGGATTAGACAGCATTGGGCAGAGAAGGAGGTAAAGGACGAGAAATAAGGGAGATCAGGGTAAATGTGACAAAGTAGAGAAGAGATGATGCTGAGGATGGCCAGATGGAGGAGGGAATCGGTTACCGCTGGCAGGAGAGCAGCTAATGTGAAGTTTTGGCCGTAGTGTCGGATTGAAGACCATCTTCTCACTGTATCCTACAGAGTGAAAGCAAAACAGGCTTCCTTGCTGGATCCTAAACCTGACATTGTAAAACATAACCAACGAAGTAAGACCCTCTCTCTTATTTTGCCACGCTTAATGCAAAGGTTGCAAGCTTCATAGGTGCTAACTTGGATAAACTCGTCTGTTGATCAGCTTGACATGTATTCTGCCATCAACATTTCCCTGCAGTGGTTTAAGTCACCTGGATTCTAGATTTGCCTCCTCATAATTAATTTGGCAGGCTTCTCTTGTGTTTTTTTCTTCTATAAACTGAATAATTAATGCAGCAAGACGGATTTATTTAAGGAGAGAAAAGGGGATGCAGTTTGGTTATCGCAGAGCTGGGGGAAGAAATTCTCTGCTTGTCCCTTCCTCTTGCATTGCTAAAACTTTGGCGTTGTCTATGGGTTTGTCACAATAATGTGAGTTAAAAATCTTCCTCCAAGAGTGTTGGATCATCTGGCAGTGTTTGGCCTGGCCCAGCTAACAGTTGCACTAGCAGGAGGTGGGAAAGGCGGGTGGGCCACAAAATTTGGTAGCCAGCCCTTCCGTTGGAGGCAGTGCATCATGTAACTACACAGCAAAACATTCTGAAGGATGCAGATTGCTGGCATTTGTCCCAGGGAGGCAGTAAGTGAAAGCTAATGGGAAGTTAAAGATTAACTTTAAGTAGTAATTCTCTGCTTTTTTTCACTTTTAATAGCAGAAACATCCTGCTGATCTCCCTCCTTGCTAACTGCCTGTGATGGCTCAGGGATGGGGATCAGCTGCCCCCCGAGCCCTGCCTGATGCAGAAAAAGCAAAACTTTGCAAAAGCTGGAGTTGGGAAGCACTTGGGGCCCTTCTTTGGGGGATTTTTTGCTTTGAATATATAAAGGCCAAGTGCTCTTCAATCTATTTGCATTTCAAAAATATCATGTCTGTTCCCTTCTGCTGGTTCGCTCTGACTCCTTATATTCCTTTTAAGTTGCTAGCCTTATTATAAACTCCTCTTTTTGTCTCGTAGCTCTCATCTCATGCTTTAAAGTTAGTCTATCTCTGCATTTGCAGCGGAAAGTACATGAGAATGTGAGGCACGTTGCATCTGAGGACACCTCTAACTGGACGTGAACTTCCCTCGAGGCTGCTGAACCTCTCTGCCTATAATGGGAACCCAAATGGGATGTCCAGTTTCTTGGCTTGGGCCAAGGCCAGTTCCTTTTCCAGCTGCCTACTGGAAGTGAGGAGGCTCTTTGTACCCCATGTTCTGCCTTGAGGGTTTTTTTGGGGGTGTTCACGAGAATCAGGCCCTACAGGGTTATGGACTTTATCTGAGCGAGAAAATTTGCCACAGGAATTTAGCAGTGGTGTTGGTGTAAGGGAAGGGGACTTGCTCCAATCTTTACTTGCGATGTAATACTTGGATCCCGATCACCACACAGTCACTTAGACGGTTGTTTCGTTGAAAAATGATGAGAAAAGTCATTGGTGCTGCTTTTACACAGGCCCTTTTCCGTAAAGGGTTGTGTGCTATGAATTTCCCGACTTGCAAACACTTCAAAGGCTGCAGGATTGTGTTTAGTAATGCTGTTTTTTTTTTAATTTATTTTTGTATAAGCCAGTGATTATTTTTTCCAACCCTTCTGAGGAAGCTAATAAGGAGAAATGGGAATAAAATTAAGTATTCAGCGATGAGTGAGCGTTTTTGTGTGTGTGCGTGAATGTGACTTCTGGAGGAACATCTGAGACAAAATGTTACAGACAAATGGGAAGTAATGAAAACTTGCAATAAATAACCCTTGATTAAAGCGTAGGTTAGCGGGAGTATCTGAAAAAAAAAAAAAAACACAGACGTTACACAACTCAATATCCTGGTAACAGGCTTTAGAAATAACTGACTAATGAATGTCTCAAATTGCTGCCAGCTTTCTTTGAAAAAGTCATGGAAAACTAGAGAAAGAGATAAAAATGTGACAGCTGGAACCAAGTTAAGTATTCCTAGCACAAAGCAAAAGAGTTGCAAAAGAAAAAGCCACAGAGCCTCCCCAACAAAGCTTTAATAGGAGCCTGGGTCCATCTGCCCCTCTGCTCCTACCTTGAGCCCTCTGGGGCCTGTATTTGTGGCATTTTGCAGATGACAGAGGTGGAAAAAGATGAGAAAAAGCGTAAAACTGTCAGTTGTCATTTGTTTGTTTGTTTTTGTTATTTTCCCCTCTCTTTTATGGCCCAGTCTCCTGATGCTTCTGTCTTGGAGGCTGTCCTTCAGTTCTCATGGCCTGAGTTACCTAAATATCATCAACCCCTTCCCACTTGTTGCCCTTGTCTGGCTGTGTTGTGGAAACCCAGAAGAACCCAAATCTCAGCAGAATCCTCCTGGGCACCTTCATCCAGCCTGTGTCAGGTTAATTTCCTTAAAAGCCTCTTACAAAGGGTGTTGTCAAAACCCTTTGGAAAGTCCAGGTAGATGCCTGAGCCACTGTAAGTCAAATCTTAATTATTATTATTGTATTATTTTAATTACTAAATCTTCTTTTTCTGACTGTGCTGGAGAGCTTGGCTTGCCCAGTGAAGGAGGCTTGGAGACCTTGTGTCTCCTCTTCCCAAGCTCAGAATTAGCAGCGGTTAAATAGGCCGGCCTCAGTTGTTCTTTACACAATTTGCGCTTGTGATTCATTGCTAGCAGTTAGGTCCATGTGCTCCGGGACCTCCTTTCCGTGGGACAATCGGAGCTGATCTTGGGGAGTTTCACTCACTCCTCTCTCTCCTTGCTGAACTCCGCGTTCCGCACGGAGCGCCGTGGCCTTGCGGGAGCCTGTCCAGCTTCTTCCCCAGCGGATGCAGACACAATAAATTCATTTAGCCTTATCCTCGCTCAGCCTGGCTTTTTATTCCCGGCTCGACTGTATGCATTCCCTGGCAGGCATCCAGCTCGTGCGGAGCCCGCAGAAGATAACTATTAGTTTCAATGCCTCTTGCCAGGCCCCCTTCTGCTCTACCTTCGTGTGTTTTGTCCCTGCCGAGCTTCCCACGTGATGCGGTGGGGACTATCCAGATGTTTGGGGCAGGCCAGCTGCCAGAGAGAGCCTTGGACACAGTTTGCTAGGGAAGCTAAAAATCCCTGCTGCAAACTGAAACCCAGTTAAGAAGAAATTAAAAAGAAAGAAAAAGCAATAAAGCAGCCCCAGGTTTCCCAGCGCACAGATTTCTTATTGCATCCGTGTCCGGGGCAGGTTTGGATGACAGGAGTTCCTGCTCGGCACCGCTTTGCCCCTGAAGAAAGCAGAGCTCTCCTGGGGCGCCGGCCCCATTTATATTTCCGAGGTTCAACCCGTGTCTCGGTAGGGGTGTCTCCTTGGGGAAGTGCTGAGCAGCTCTGGAGTTTATGGGAAAGGGGGTTCTTGGAGGTGCGTGGGTTGCAGAGGAGGGTGCGGCAGGCTTCCTTCCACCCCTTTATCTCTTCCCTCACATATTTTCTGTTCTTAAACTCCTACTTGTAATGAGTGTCCTTGAGGCTTTGAACATGTTTGGCAATTTGTTCTGCAAGTTCCTTCCCTCCTTCCCTCCTTCCCTCCTTCCCTTTTCCTGCCTTCCTTCCCTTTTCCTGCCTTCCTTCCCTTTTCCTGCCTTCCTTCCCTTTTCCCGCCTTCCTTCCCTTTTCCTGCCTTCCTTTTCTCTCTCTCTCTCTCTCATGTTTTTTCTTTTCTTTTCTTTTCTTTTCTTTTCTTTTCTTTTCTTTTCTTTTCTTTTCTTTTCTTTTCTTTTCTTTTC
>JAVCKT010021823.1:60094-73301 GCA_032273925.1 Rhynchotus rufescens
ATCCTCTAGCAGGATTAAGGAGCAGGGGAGTCCCTCCCAGTTTCCTCGTCTCCCCATGTAACTTAATGTCTGTGCTGTTAAAGGTGCATTTTCCTGCTTCTGGTTCCCATTGTCATGCAGGGACCAGGGGTCTCTGTAGGAAGCTTTCTTCTCAGCAGGAAGGTTTGTCTTGTTTTCTGAGTCCGACTTAAATCATGGCTGTGAGCGACCTATCTTTATTAGACAGATAATTTCTTTGCTGTTCTGATTATTCCATATCAGCATTTTAACCACTTAGTTTTCAGAGCAAAGATCTTTCTCTGCGATACAGCTAATTCAAAAATAAGGCTAGTATACCTGGTGAGTTTGATATCAGGTGATGCGCACCCGCTTCTTGAAATACGTTGGGAGCTCATTCAAGTAAAATACTGCTTAAGTGTTAAGGGAAATACGTCCCTTATTACATGCTCATGACTTGGGTGGGCTGCTAGTTGGAGCGGTCGTTGAAGAGGGAAGAAAAGCCAAGGTCTCCCTTTGCCTTTCTGCAAAGCATAGGAGGAACCTGAGAATCTGTAAAGTTCATCCACTCCTAAATATTTCAATTACATTTAAAAAAAGAAAAAAAAAGATGGTTTTCTTAGTAAAGATGCAACTGAGAAAGTAGTGTTGTGAACTGAAGCTGCAGGTGGGAACTCTGAGTTATTAGTCACTCCTTTTCCTCGGTAAGGCGTATTTTTGTGGTGCCAGTTTGGAGTTTGAAAACCATGTTCAGTGCTTCCCAATTTCTTCCTGAAGTGAGAACTGCCTGTGAAAAGTCCCCGTGAAAGCTGATGGGGGTGTTGAAAAGAAGTTACTGAGAACCCCATTCTGCTTGATTACGTGGTAACAAATTCCAGTTTGTGTCAGCATCGTTTCAGGGAGAAAATGTTTCCCACCTGCTGGGCTTTTCTTCTTTATTCAGAGCCAGATCGATTCTTTTTTTTTTTTTTCCCCTCCTTCTTTTCTATGTTTTCTTTCTTTCTTTACTACAGAATGTGGAATCCACAGTCAAAATGTAGCTAGTAGTTTTAGGGTTTTAGGGCAGGGAAGCCAGACTGGCTCTCACTGTTTTCCAGGGAGCAGAGGCGCTTGGCTGTGCACTTCCCACGCTGGCACTCCACAGAGCCCTGAAATTGGCTCAATGAGATGTTACCCGTCGGTCTTCAGAGTTGAAGTTGCATTACCTGCACCTTTGGGTATCCCCATCTTCTTCCAAACTGTATCTCTAAGCTCCTAGAGCATTTGCTGTAACAAAGATGAGAGCCGAAGGTGCTTGGCAGAGATGTCTGTGTTTTGGGGTCGTTGGTTCGTTGGTTGATTTGGGTTTTGGTGGGGTGTGTGTGTGTGTTTGATTTTCCAAGCTTTTTATGTTAACTAACGCATAGATTTCTCTTTGGAAGAGGCAGTGAAAAACAGTTTGACTGTTGCTGTCTTTGACATTTGTGGCTTTATAGGCTGCTCTCTTCTCTCCCTTCTGTTTCACCTTGTCCAGGCTGAAGAGTCCTGGTCTGTTTCTTTTATGCGATTGATTCCAGACTTTTGAATGCCCCTGTTACCTTTTTAAGCCTTTTCCAGTTCTTCTGTCCCCTGCAAAAGAAAGAAGTAGGGGATACATCAAGCGTTTGAGATTCAGGCACGTTGTGAGTTGATGTGCTGTCATAGCAGGATCCTGTGTTTAATTCTGTTCCCCTTTGCCAATTATTTCTAAGATTCAGCTTGTTGCAGCCCGCTATGGAGGAAACTGTCTAGTTTAACCCCAAAGCCTCGTGGCAACACAGAGTGCAGCCCTGTATTTGTGTATAAGCAAGAGAAGCATAAATGGAAGAGAAATCAAAAGCTGTAAGAAATCAAAAGGTGCCGCCGTGACAGCGGTATCTCTGTGAAGATGCGGCTTGTGCTGGTCCTGTTCTTAAACTCTGCAGGAAAGCTGCATGCTTTGAGCATGGCTGGGGACAGAATTCATTCTTTTCTCTGCAAGTTGTTGGATTGTTTTTTTTTTTCCCCCCTCAGACAATCTGAATTTCCCTAGTTCATTTTCCCTGAAGGTCTAGGTTGTGATTGCTCTTGATATCCTCGTGTTAGTTCCTATGTGCTTGTTCTAGAACAGTTGTTAACAAATTTTGTTTTTTGCTCTCCTGATTCATATCTTTGCTAGACAAAACGGTGACATCAAATTTTTGACCAAGGGAGACAATAACGCTGTGGATGACAGAGGGCTGTACAAACAAGGGCAACACTGGCTGGAGAAAAAGGATGTAGTAGGAAGAGCAAGAGGGTAAGTGAAGCTGAGAAAGATGCAGCTTATTGCAGTGCCCTCCCCTGGTGCTATCTGTTAATCCTCCTCCCTTTCTGAACGCTCCCTGCTGGGTTTTATGTGACCTGGGCAAAAAACCTCCCAAAAGGTAATGTGGAGAATTTAATAAAATAAAATAAAGCCAATTCAGTTCTGAGCTTGACTCGGATCTTTACTTAATGAGCTGAGATTTTGATGCTGAATGGGCACGGTGCAAAGGCAGTGCACAGCCAGACGTCGAGGTGTGATCAGAATGCTCATCAAAACTCTCTTGCAAATCACAGGCTTCGCAGGCAAGTGAGATCTGAATTCTTAATGTGCAATCCCTTGTGTGCAGTCAGGTGCTGAAAGGGCGTATGTTCTCATCAGTGTTCACGGAGAGCTTAAGGGCAGCCTACTTGCTAAATAATTCTTTGCCTTGCAGGAAGAAACTGCCACCTATTTTTAATCTCCATAATTTGCTTTTTTTTTTTTTTTAAACGGGAAAAAAAAAGTTGTCCTTTTTTCTGAGGGCTTTCTGCAATTAGCTGAAAGAGCTGAACTCTGCAATGCTGACAAAGCCTGTTCTTCCTGCTAATTGCCCTAAAAAGTTAGAAACAGCTCACTCTTAAGCTTTTTTTTTTTTTTTTTTTTGATACTTAAAATCATGGAGAGGCATGTCAATTAAACATCAAAAGCATTTGGATTAAAATAATCAAAGGTAGGTGACCTGTCTCTCTTGTGGGACTCTCTGTGTTTTCGTCACAGCTACTGTGGTCACTGGGAACCCTGCAAGCTAAACTGCTTCTGCACAGCATTCATCTATCCCAAGGCAGCTCCACTGTCGTTCCTTAATCTTGAATTAGTTCTTTGCTAGCCAGACACTGATTATCCCTTTCTTCCTCTTCAGATAACCAGCTCATGCCACACCGATGTTTTATTTCCAACATTTGCTACTAGAAACTTGCTGGCACCTGGATTGTGGGTTTAGTGTGCTAAAAGGAGCTGGGGGAAGTAGGATGAGCAGGTGGTGACTCTGTAAGCTGGTTGAGCTCCTTTGCAGCACGACAATATGTAACAAGGAGTAATTTGAATAACTGTGCCTGGTTTGAGCCAAAAGTCCAGCTTAGGAGAAAGTCCCTTCTTGCCTTTCAGATCTCTGCTCTACTTACAGTGGCCTTAAAGAAAAGCCAGCCTGTTTGAAGATACAAGTGAAGGAGCGTTGGGTGAAGTGGGTAATGGTTTTTTAGCACTACCTAATTAGGTCTGATTCCTGCAAGATGCTGTTAAGCCCTTGAGTGCCAAGAATCTGGAAAAAGATGGGTGCTGACATGGGAAAGAATAGCTGGTTATGTCAGTCAGGGCCTCCAAACTAGGAAGGGAGGAAGGCAGCCGGCTTCCGAGCCTCTGCTGAGGAAAGTGTGGATGAAAACATGCCTGGGGAGAGGATAATCAGTCCCCACTTCCACGTCTTCACTGCCTGGGAAGGACAAGTCCTGTTGGTCCCGTGTGTGAGACGAAGCACGTTGCAAATGGCACTTCCATCATACAGTAGCAGGGCAGTGCTTGTCTGGAATTGTCTTCAAACCCTGTTTGCTTTGATAGAACTTTCCTTTTCTTTATAGATTTGTCCCCTATATTGGAATAGTGACTATCTTGATGAATGACTACCCTAAATTTAAGGTAAGAGCTCGTCCATCTCCCTTCCCTGCTAAAAATCCTGTAAAAATTAGCTTTTGAGAAATTTCTGTATATAGAGTCAGGATGTTACAGCATCTTTAGGTGTGATTCCACGCTCCTGACTCTCCTCCTTTCTCTTACAGTACGCAGTCCTCTTTTTACTGGGTTTATTTGTGCTGGTCCATCGAGAGTAGCCCGCTGCACTGAAGCTCGTAGTGAAGCTGCCACGTTTTTTGTAGGTGAACATTTTAAGTAGATGCTGGTCCAATGTGCGGGGAGGAAGAGGAAAACATACATTTCAAAGCTTCTTGCCAGTGTGGGTTTGTTTTATGTATTTTTTTTACTGCGTGAGGATGAATGTTATCACAGTATTTCCAATGGTTTGTCACATTTTAGCATTTTTGTACATCAGTGAGTTTTTTATATTAAAAATTTAAGCCAAACTGTTCCTGTTTGTCCTTTGAAGCCAAGCTTCCTCTCACAGTGCTGTAGAGCAGTTCAATGTTTCTGTGTTTCTGTAAATCACACTGAGATAAAAAGCATAAGGACCCCAAGATGGCCAGAAGATAGCAGAAGATTAACTTTTGCACTGCTGAAAGAAACGGTGTCTGAGAACTGCAGTGGCTCCCGCAAGTGTTTGTTGTAAGTAACAATAATCTGGATGGAAAATACCCGCTGCTTTGGAGCAGGGACTATGTAAAAAAAAGTAGGAAGCAAAAGGTAAATTTGCTTCTGTTTTGGAAATAGAATTTTTGGGTCCCTTGTGATCCTCACAGTTGGCTTTTTGTTTTTACAGCTCACCTGAAAGCTTCACTGCCCTGATATCTGAAAGGAGAAAGCCCCTCTCGCCACCTGCAACAGCTTTTTTTACTATTTTTCTGGAATTCTCAATCTGGAAATTCTCAATCTGCTTGTGTACATGTGGCAGAAGAGGGCCTGAGGTAAAGGTGCAGGGCAGAGGCTCAGCAGCTAACTGTTTTTATATTAGTTTGTACGACTTGGACCAAGTGAGTGACCTTTATAGCTTACCTCCACGGTGTCTACACTGGCTCACGGCGTTTTGCTTCCCCTTTGCTGGGGTGCATCTTCACAGGAGCTCTCCCTGACATCCTGGTGCAGTTGCTTCCTCCTGCTAAGGCAGCACAAGTCTTGTGCACGCGCCAGCTAACCTGGTGTTTCTCTAGGAAACTTGTCCCTGTCAGCACCACCTCTTCCATGTCCGTTCTTCCCCTGGATTAGCAGCAAGCTCGAGATCTCCTGATCTTGCAGAACCCACGGACAAGGAAACACGGTTCCTTTAGGTGCATTTTGCAGCATCTTTGTTGGCTCTTCATTGCCTACTCCAAGACTGCACATCCAAAAAGGATTGTTAGAGGTGTTTACTGCTGCCATACACACAAGCTGCTGAGGGTGAAAGCAGTCAGGAAGGGCAAGGACGAAGCTCAGCGGGTGTTAATGGTGTATTTACATAGTTTCTTGCCTGTCCATCTTGTGTTTTGTTTCAGGCTTGTCCTGCCTGTGGAGGTGGATCACTCCATTAGTTGGGTCACTAGGCACCCAGCTCCCTCAGCCGACCTCTGCTGCGTATTTAATGCTCATTAGCTGTGTGGGAGATGAACTGCCCAAAACTGAATTTGGGCAGCAATGAGGGAGCAGAAAATATCTTTCAGGGGTTGCTGTGGTGGTGGAACCCCTTCCTGAGGCATCTGAGCAACATTTCTGTGCTTATCAATGGGGTGAGCCGAGTCTCTGCTCTCTGAGGTTGCACCACATCTGCTTTGCCTAGAGCTGTTTCTGTGCATAAGCAATTTTATTAACCTGGAAACCTAAAAAGGACTGAGCTGAACGCTTCTGAAAGCAGCTAATCAACACCTCTCAAGGAAGAGCTGCTGAAAGTGCTGCTGTTGCTGTTCTCTGAGTCCTTTCGTTTTCACACCTTTTGCAAAAAATCTGAACACAGAGAAGCAGTCTTTAAATTAACTCAGTGACAGTAACACAAAAGGCTAAATACAAAGGATTTATGATTGCTGGCAATGCAAGGAGTAGCTCTTTAAAGCCTATCTGCTGAACTGCAGCTCTAAGAGAAAAGAAAGGGTCGTTTTTACGTGTTTGGAAATGACGGTGCATCTCGGCTGCCTTTGGCACGCTCGCCCTGCCGGTGTTGCTGCTTCCTGGCAGCAGGTGTCGGCAGTCCCGGAGCTGCACACCCGCTAAGCGTAGCCGCGGGACACCCGCCGATCCCAGGGCTGCTGGAGAAAATGTTCATGTCAAGCCCTGGCCTCTGCTTTGACCAGGTGTGAGCACATGCCCTAACAGGAGTGCGAGGCAGAAGGGTGCAAGCAAAACCGAATAACCCAGTCACTCTGAAATCTATAAGCCTCATCTCTAAATCAGGGGCTGAAATCTGGGCTGCCTGTATCCTGCCTGTTTTAATTGCAGAGTAGTTGGCAGCGTGGCTCTGCGTCACGAAGCATTGGCTCTGATTGGCACGAGGATAAGTAAGCCCTTAATCTGCTCGCAGCTCGGTCACCCACTGACTCCGGCGCTGCCTCCCGCACCGCCTCCTCCATCGCTGTAATGCTTCCCTGGCACCGTGGGCACGGGAAGAGCCTGTCCAAAGCGATAGCGGGGAACGTGGGGGCAGGATGACACAGAAGAGCTGCTGGCTCCGTCTCCGCATTCCGCTTTGCCGAGCGGAAAAGCCGCGGGAGCCGCAGGATCCCTAGTTCAGCCGGGTGCTGATGCTGAAAGGTTTGGCAAGTGCTACTGTGCTCCTGCAGAGCCAGGGGTTTTGCTGTTAGAACATGTGGTCTCTGGTTTTATTTCATTTTGGGTTCTTTTTCGCTTGTTTCTTTTGAAGAGGTGCTCTCTGTAAGCTGCCTGGCCGGCTCCAGCAAAGGCTTTGAGACCCCGGGTTCTCCGTACAGCTTAGGAGGATGGAGACTTTTGTGCCGCAGCAGGAAGGGGATTTGTTTGCAAAGTACGTAGGTGTTGGAAGATCTGTTTTACAAAGGCAAAGAAAGCGAAGATATGTCAGGACTAAAATTGCCTCTGTTGTGGTTACAGGCAAACAGAGCACGTTTTCTGGCAGGCAATTTCATTGCCCAATTAGAGTTCAGTCGCATCCGCAGCTCAAGGCACAGTTCTGCCCTGCACAGATTCCTTTACGGAAAGGAACGGTTTGATAAAGCCAAGTAATGTTTGGATATTACTAATATTACTATTTTTTCCTAGACTTTTGTCTTGCTTCCCACCGACTCTTCTGTTTTTTCATATCGTAGCCAAATACCTAAGCAAACGCCTGATGGATGGGAGGTCAGCTGTGAGGAGTAATGAATAAGCTGTGCTGAAAATTGAAGCTGCTCGAGACAAAGGCTGTCTTCGTTTGTGTGCTAATGATGCTTGAATGCACGGTTGTCGGTTAAGCAGTAATGAACATTACATGGTTTCCTCCGGATCTGCTGATGCATATTGCTTAGCAGGGGCTTCCAGGGGTGGACTGAGCTGATCGGTTGCATGAGTCCTTTAATAAGACTGGGTAAGTCTCGCTCTGCGCTTCCATCATTTGAATTTCAAAGTCTGTAAACCCCACAGTGGCTTTCCTGCTGTTAACATCCAAGCAGATCAGCCGTCCTTTTTTTTTCAAAGGATCATCTATAGGGCAAAATTGTCTCCGTGGGTGGTTAAGGCAAAAGCTTGGAAGACCAGTTCCCTGTGGAGAAGTGCAGGGATGCAAGTCTCGTGTGCTGACCCTGGCCGTATTGAAGTGGCTGAGCTGAGATGCCAAGAGAAGGAAAGGAGAAGCAGTTCAGGTAGAACCTGTCACTTAGAGATGGCTTCTGTGCAGAAGCAAGGGAAATATAAACCAGATCCCTCACGCTTGTGGATCACAGGCTTCATGAAGCCCCCCAGAGTACCCGTGACTCAGTGGCTGAATCAGATGAGGAGTGTCCTGGTTCCAAGTATGCCTGGGTGATACCAGAAACGCAAAGCCTGCGCCATCCCGTTGATGTCAGCAACTTCGGATGGTCATGAGGTGCAGTAGCAGATGATGTGTCAGGCAGGATTAGTTCTGGCAGCTGGGAAAAGAGAAATAGGTAATTTTCAGCACCTAGGATGTGTTTGGAATGAGCCAATTTAATAGCTTTCTGCCTCTTTTACCTTTTCACGGACTAACAGAATTGCAGGGTGATGGAAGGGACCTCTGGAGATCACGTAGTCCAACCCTCCTGCTCGGAGCAGAGCCAGGGGTTGCTCAGAACAGGTTGCAGGGCGTTACCCAGTCAGGTTGTGAATATCTTCAAAGGTGAAGGCTCCACAAATTCCATGGGCAACCTGTTCTGGTGTTAAACCACCCTCACTGATCTGTGCCCACCGCCCCTTGTCCTTTCAATGGGCAAAAAAGCTAGAAGGCTCTAGCTCCGTTTGTCCCTCCCTTGCCATGCTTCCACCCCATACTCTGCACCAGGCCAGCTCAACTTGCTCACCCCGCCAAAAGCAGCAGGTCCCTGCAGAAATAGCTCACCAAGGTGTCTCCTGAGTGCTGGAGCTGGTACGTGGGAAGGGGCAAGATGACTCCCGTGGTGGATACGTGTTGTTGAGTCTGCTTGGCTGTAAGCAGGTAGTTTCACCACTGCTTGGTTGTCTGCTCATCCTCTGACAAGGAGCCGCGCTTCGGAGTAGCATCGTTTCTCCTGCTGTGAGCTCGTGCCTACTCCCCTGTCCGTATTGCAGTGCAATTCATACACGTTTTCGCTTCTGGTGAAGGTCCTCTCTGTTGCTGGTTTGATCTAGCAACCTCAACCGTGTTCCCTACGCGTTGGAGGAAATCAAATATTTCTGTGGGGAAGACTACTCTAATTAAGGACAGGCCAGAAGTGCATACTGCAGTGCAGGACGGAGCAGGGACATTCTCTAGCTCTGTTTTCCCAGCTCCCATCTCTTGATCTTTTTCTGCCCATTCAATTTAATAATGCACTTCTGGAGCTTTCTCTCTGCCAGGCATCCAGCCTTTCCTTTCTGATCTCTCTCTTTCTTCCATAGAAACTAGTCTTGGGAGGGCTTCAGGTTCCAGAGAACTAGAAGTGAAAAATAAGGTGGAGAAAATGAACTTCAATTTAATTTCTCTAAATCTCAATTCAATCCAAATGGGATGTCGGATTTGTGCCCCATAATTCTGGTTGGGACACTTCTGAGTTAGGTCTGGATTTACCAGAAAGAAAACAAGATTTTTTTTCCCCTCTAAGTCTTCTTGCAAAGGAGTTATTTGTACTATGTCCAGCGGGTGCAGAATAAGTGGGAAACCTCAGGGGAAACCGCAGCTCATTTACTGCTCAAATGAAAATTGAAAAGGAGTTGAAAACATGATGTGCACGATTTCAAATTTTATTTTATAAACAACAGTTGTTGCCTGTGGAAGAGTGAATGTAACAGAGGGATTTAATCTTTGTAAACAAGAGACAAATGCATCAAAACAGACCCTCAGGCATTTAACAAGACTTTAAATTTGACCTGGCTTTGGAGAAGCAGTGAAGAAACAGAAGCAAGTTGTCTGCTCTTAAGAGTTTTAGCTGTGAGGGAGACAAATAGGGAGATCTAAGGGCTGCACTCTTTGTGCCCGTGTTTTATTAGAGTCATTGCTTCTGAATGTACGTTTGCCTGCCCAGGTGGATATTTGCAGGGACTGGGAGAATCTGCACCATGTTTCTAGAGCTCTCTGGCTCTGCGTGCTGCCCAGGCGATGCTGCTCTGGAAGATGCATTAGTCAATGCCAAGTTATTATAGCATAATTCAATGGCGAAGAAACAAAATGGACCTGGCTTTAAACTCCGTGAACCATGGTATTTTCAGAGCGGTTTGTTAAGTTTGTTTCTTCTTAGCTCAGAGTTAGCAAGGCTTTCTAAGCCATGCCTCTTTCTAGATATTTTTATTGTGCATAGTTTTGGGAACTATGCACACCTTCTCACCTTCCTTAAGTGTTGCTTAAGGGTCTTCTCACCTTCCTTAAGTGTTGCTTGCTCTTAAGGTGGATTTGGATCCTCCTATATTTGGAGAATTTGCTAATAGAGCCTGCTTCTCATTTCTTCCCGTCTCATTAGTCCTACACAGACTGGTGTTGCTCTTTGGTAAGGAAAAGGACTCCCCAAGTGTCCTGTGCTGTCATCAGCTCCTGAAAACCACTGGCAAAAGATGCTGCAGAACAAAATGACGATGAAGAGACTAGCAGTGGGCTTGGGTGGAGCTTCCCACAGGCTGGTGAAGGGTCTCAGACCTACAATCACTGAATTGTTTGGCATGGTGAACAACCGTTCTGTTAAAACCACTGTGGCACCAGAAGACAGAAAGGTGGCTAACATGGAGATGTGGGGATCTGTAGGTGATAAACTTCATTGCTGGATCAGAGAGGATGAGGACTTCCTCTAAAGAACACGCTTGGAGATCTTTGAAGGAGGTAGGAAGCATGTGGTCAAGGTGAGCCTGTTACAATCCTCCACCTGGATTTCCCAAAGATATTTGGCCAAGTCCCTCAGGAAAAGCTCCTAAAGAAATGAAGCAGCCCTGGAATAGGATGGAGGTCCTTACAGGGAAAAGTAATTTGCTTAAACCTAAGGAACAAAAGGTAGGTGGAAGCAATCTGTTTCTGTAGTGGAAAATGCCAGGGATCTGTACAAGGACTGTGTTCGGCGTATTCAAAGTGAGCTCAAAAGTAGGCAAATACCGAAGTTTGCTGCTGAAGCAAAGTTACTCGAGGTTGTTCAGATGAGGGCCAGCTGTGGCAAGAGGGCAATAAAAAAGATGCAATTCAAATGTACATAAATATAAAACGGTGCACATGGGGGAAAAACAATTTTAAACCTATTGATAAAACAACAGGTTCGGAGTTAAGTGTTACCATGTGGAACGCTGGTATTATAACAGCCCGCGCTGCGAAAATGCCAGTTCAGCGGTCAGTAACCATCAAGAAGACATAATTATTTCCAGCATGCTAGAATTATCAGGAAAAGAAATACATAGCGAAACAGAGAAAATTGCTGGGAGTGTCATGGGAACTTGGTGCAAGTGAGACACCATGAGATCTTGGAGGCTGCTTTGGGGGTAGAGGAGACCTTTGCCAGAGTGCCTGGATTCACACGGGGACTCGGGATAGGTGCCTGTGGGCTGCTCTGGGCCAGCCCTGGAGTGTTAACGCCCCTGGGAGAGGGGACCTCTGTGCAGATACGTGCTCGGCCTTGCAGACATAGCAGCTCTCAGAAGGGCAGTGCTTGCTGAGTCACCCTTGCCCTTCCCTGGCTCCATCGCGGGGGCCTGCAGGGAGGCAGCGGCTGAGGAGCTGCGGGTCTCCGGCACCTGCAGAAGCCGCCACAGTGACCCTCATGTGCCAAATCCATTTCTCAGATAGAATTTGTAATGCTTTTTATTTTTAAACATATATAAGCTAGGAAAATCCTTTGTCCTGTGGTGGGAAAGCAAAGCTAGGTTGGGCTGGAGAGAGAGAAAGCAGAGGAGGAGCGGTGTAGTGACTCCTGCTGTGACTGCTGGAGGTCTCAACCAGCACCTGCCTTTGCTCCTGCTCCATCCTCCACTAAGACCCTGAGCAGCTTTCCCGCTGCTCTTCCCAGGCCTGAAATCAGGATTACAGCCCCATCTTGCTCAACTCTCCCCATGTGCACCATCAGGTCGAATCTTAGCATTCAGTGATTAAGATCTGCGCTCACATCTGTGTAGGCTTGGTCACATTATCTAGTTGAGATTAGATCAGAGTAAAAGGCCTCGCCCTTTGGAAATCCTCCCTTGGCTCCCGCTGCTTGGAAGATGACAGACCCTGTCCCCTTCAGCTTCTCTCCTACTGCATGGAAGGAGAAGAAGACTTAACCACCATCACACTTCAGCAGATGCAGTAATCGGCCAAGGTTCCTTTCTCTGGCCTCTCTGAAATTGGTATCGCTTCATCGCCAACTTCATCCTCCAGAATCCTTCAGGTAACCCCTTGCCTTGCTCTTGTCCACCTCCGATTCATGTGCCGTGACGTGGCAAGCATCAGAGCACACCCTGTTCTGCTGGGTCAGCACTAAGTGTTTCCACCCTGGTATCAGGGAGCCAGGGGAATTTGTTCACCTCAAATTGGCCTTTTTCATCCCAGATGCACAGAGCTTCTCCAGGAGACACTGACTGCAGGCCAAGCTTTCTCCAGCTCTTTTGCAACCATGAGTGAATTTCAAATTTTGGGGTGGGGTTGAAAAAAATATGTTTGAAATTGCATCAATCTGCTTCTAGGTATGTTTTCTCAGTGCATAGTGACAGTGTGGTATGGTGGAGGAGGAAAGAGATGGAAGAATATGTATGTGCTTGGGTGCCACCAGCAACTTGCCGTTCAACTACTGCTGCTGCAGCACATCAGCTGGGGAAGCAATATTCCTCAGACAGAGCCCTGTGGATCACCGGCCACCTGGGAGAGGATGCAGCAACGTGAGGCAGAGCAGGAGGTCTCAGCTCCGCTGCACCACATGTGCCCTGGCAAGGTGAGATCGTGAGCCTCACCCCAGGCAGCCTCAGCAAACGCTTAGTGAAACCCTCCAGAAGATGCATAAATCTCCTTGCTCTTGGAATGCTGAGGACACCACTGGTGGACCTTTCCTGGTGCTAATTCCCAGGAGAACTGCATCATCACAGGCACTTCCAGCACCCACCCAAGCAAAGTCACAGGCAATTTGGCAGAGGTCACTAGGGCACTAATGGGCCCTAATGGCCCAGACAGGCCTCACCTGGGACCCCACCCATGCATCTGGTTGTGAGGCAGGAGTAGGGGTGGCAGAGGCGGTGGTTGTGGGTGGGATGGTGGTTGTAGGGGGGTGGTTGTGAGGGTGAAGTTGTGTGGGAGACGAATGGGAGGTGGTGAAGGGGGTAGCTGTGAGTGGAGGAGGGGTGGGTGGGATTGTGGGGAGGGAAGCTGTAGGGGGCAGTTGAGGAGGAGGTTGTGAAGGGGGTGCTGTTGTAGCGGAGTGGGTGTGAGTGGAGTGGTGGTTGTGGGGAGGGCAGTTGTGGGGAGGGCAGTTGTGGAGGAGGTAGTGAAGGGGGCATGGGTGTAGGGCAGTCGTTGTGAGGGGGCGCTTGTGGGGCTCGGCGACTGTGAGGGGGCGCTTGTGAGGGGGCGCTTGTGAGAGGCGGTGGCTGTTGTGAGGGTTGTGAGAGGTTGGGGTTGTAAGAGGTGGTTGTGAGAGGCGGGGGCGGTTGTGAGAG
>JAVCKT010021825.1:5932-23589 GCA_032273925.1 Rhynchotus rufescens
TCTCCTCTCCTCTCCTCTCCTCTCCTCTCCTCTCCTCTCCTCTCCTCTCCTCTCCTCTCCTCTCCTCTCCTCTCCGCTCCTCTTTTTTTTTTGAGAAATGAAAAATTTTTGGCCACTGCTGGAAGCAGGAAAGCATCCAAATCTGTGGACCAATGACGTGATCAGAAATGGGCCTCAGCTACAAATTTTGCTGTAGAAAATACTTTTTCAGTTAAGCCCATCTGTTAGGTTGACTGACTCTCTAAAATCACAAATGTACCACATCAGGCACACAATCTAGACGCCTCTGCTGCCAGACTTTGCTCATTTCAAAGCAGTAATGAAAACCTGGCAGCAAAAAGAGACCTATTCTTGCATTGTGTGGGTGGATTTGCCTACATCCGTAAGGAGAGACAGTCTTTTTTGTTACTTACCTGTGGCTCTAAAACCAAGAGATCTGAGGAATGGTTGTTATATCTGGAGAGGAAAACCCCTTTCCTCTTATGCTTGGCTTGGGAAGCCCATCACCCCTCAAGGCATAGGCAAGATGCTCAGCAAAGAAGGCAGCAGATAGAGAAGGGCACTGTGGCCATGAAGGCAGAGTAGTGGTTGCATGTGGCTTGGCAGCCAGGTTACCAAGCAATGGTGGAGCGGTGCTTAAAAGACAGAGGTTGTGACTGGGGAAGGACAATGCTAAAGAGGGACAGGAGATGTTCGCATTTCATTTGTCATATACACTATGATTCATGGGTTTGGTGGAGGAACTTCACTTTGGGTAGTGGCCCTACCTTGTTCTCCTTCAGTGCAAACAACCAGATTTTCCATGTCCTGTTTCTGTCTGGAGGATGGGGGCCCTGGGGTAACAATACTGATTGTGCTGCATCAGCATTTTCACTATCTGCCATCAGCATTTTCAAGAAGAAATGTGAGAGTGTCCTGTCTGTCACCACTCCTGCTGTAGCCGCTTGCACTCACAGGGTGGGTGCACCTCACACACAGCTGGAGGGTATAGCTCCTGCTGAAGCTCATCACCTTCTACTTTGATGACACTTAGCCATTTGCTGAGCAGTCTTCCCTTGTTCTGTCGTCCCTTTCTTCTCTCTCATACCTACACCCATGTGTACAGCACGAGCATAATAAAACAGGGTCAAGAAGCTCTGGGAATGGGAAGCAAATGTAGCTGTGCACAGGCAGCTTTGAACCTGCACTGGGTGAAGAGCCTAACTTGAATTCTCAGCACTCAGCTCACCTTAGCCACAGGCTTGAGGGGTGGAGAGCAAGGTCCCCAACTGTCTTCACAGGCAGCAATAAATGAAGTAGAAATAAACAATGTAGGAAAGCAGAGCTCAAGGGGCCAGACCTCCAAGCATAATTAGACACCTAATTTCCTTGTAGGCCTCCCACTGATTTCACTGAGAGGTTAAATGTCGAAGCACCTAAATGCCTTTGGAGATCTGGCCCATCACCTTCTCATTATAAAATGCAAGAGATAAGCTTGCCTGTGCTATCCACATACCAGATTCTTATGGACCTGTTTGCTCTTTGTTACATATCTGTGGGATGGAATTTCACTGCAAATCTAAATCTCTGAGCTGTTGTTGCATCTCTCTGTTTCTGCCAGTCCTTTAGAAGACATACTCAGCAAATCTCTGCAGCACGATAGTCTGGTCTGGACATGCTTGAAATGGTTTGCGGTTTATTGCTGTTATTGAGTTTCTTTAGACAGCATCTCAGGACTGCCATGGAGTTTTGAGTGGCTATACCACAGGATCAGGAGAAATACAGGCTAGAAAGCTGCACACAATACCTAGCAACCTCAAAGTAGGGAAATAAGTCAGAATCCAATTGTGCACCAGAAAGAAGGGGCAGGATTTAAAGGAAAATGCAGGAATGATGGTAATATTAAGAATGTTTCAAAATTCCGAGAAAAGCATTAAGTTGGCTGGTAAAGAAGAGATGGAAAGCCAAATGCACCAGATTCCAGGAGGCTGAAACTGTTCCTTTGCATGACCCGCCTTCCAAATAAACACACAAAGTTAATTAACAACCCTTATCTCTGGGGATTTGCTGTGTGTGCTCCACTTCGTTTCTGCTGCCTCCTCTGTGGTCTCTGAGCCTGACTGGCCCAACAAATTAAACAGTGCAACTCCTCCGTGCAGCTCATCCAGAGCTCGTTACAGCTAATGAACTGGCAAATGACAGACGCACCAGATAGTCTGCTGATCCACGCAGCAGAATTTATCTTTGTCAGGAGGAGTGACTGGTCCCCAGTCCATCATTCTGTGGCTGCAAAACAGGGACATGCCACCACTTAGAGCTACCCTGGGCGGCCTCACTGGGGGCCAGAAGACCCTGCCTGCACCAGGTGAAGAGGTGGCTGCATTCCGGGACACATATCTATGGGATTTTTGCCTTCTTTGGATACTTTTGGTTGAAATTCTTGTCTGATAGCTACATATTCATGATCACTGCTGACATGTTCCTCCAGCCTGATGGCGCAAGGAGATGCACTTTCACTAGGGATGGACACTGGGGGCTTCAGGTGGGACTGCAGAAAGCTCAGCTGTTACCCAAGTCCTCAGTATATGACCACTTTAGCTCTTTGCAGTGGAGAAAATTTATAAGAAATACCCTTATATATGTATGTATTTACCTACGTAATAAAGAGAACATGAATGAGAAAAAAAGATTGTTAAATCAATCCACAGTGACAGACCACATAAGCAATGTAGAAAAAAAAAAAAAAAAACAAAGTATGTGATTAAAGATTCCTTTGCAATGCATACAGGTATTTATATATCTAAATATTACACTAAAAGGCAATTCTTAAATTTTCTAAGTAAGTCCAGCATTCATATGATGTGAAAATTCAAAAACACAGTTCAATTTCTGCTTGTTTTTAATTGAAAAATAAAAGAAATGATTGGTGGAAGGTTCAGAAAAAAATATTGAACTTCTTGACAAATAGCTGATATTTTTTAAATTGTCTGTGCTGTTTCCCCTGATGTTGTATTGGTCCAAATAGTTTCTTATTTTACTCAGACACTTGGATATTAGTCTAAAACATCTTTTATCCTACCATAGGTGGAAGTTTTCATTCACTTTTGCAAACTGTCAGACTTAGGGAGGTCATGGTATTTTTCTGATTTCTGACCATCCTTAGAAGCACTATGTCATCAAATAAATTACTTGCTGATGATATTATTTTTGATAATATTTTCTGTGAGAATTTTTACTGCTAAACAATACAAAATAAAAATTTTCAGCCACATTTCTTTTTTTGTCATTGGCGAACATATATTTAAAGTCAGCACAAAATATCTCAAAAGGGAACTACATCACAGGTAACACGAGTCTGAAAGCACTGAAATATTTAATGTTGACATTTTAAAGAAAGCTCTTGAAGATCATTATTCAGAGTAAAGGTTTGTTTCACATTTATGTCAGTTTTGTGGAAGCTGTTTGTGAGCAACATTAGAAGCTCAAGACAAAACTCAAAATGCAATCTTCATCTCAAACTTATTTTTCCTACACTTTTCCAACTTCAAACACAGACATGCATGTGCATTTCAGGTCCGCCTCAAGATGTTTTTCAAGCCCTCCCCATCGCAAGCCTATCTTTTGGTTTTCCAAGTGAACTTAAAGACCAGTCCTTGTCTCTCTCTCCTGTCAAAAAACCCATGTCTTTTTGTTATTCTCCAGCTACAACTATCAGCCATAAATATCTCAATCTGAGTAATTTTTGGTTTGGCCTTCTAGAACCAAGAAAGGGCAAACATAATGTGCTCCACACTGTGTGGGTCTGTCCTATTCCTTGACATTTGCCCTGTGGCTGCTGTAGAAATCCCCAGACCTGCTTTTGGGAAGACAGAGGTGCAACAGGTACATATGTGTGTGCTCTCCAGTTTCAGTGCATGACTCTACTTTCTAAGAACTGTGTGGACATAGTTACATGGAAGAGCGAGCAAATATTTTTGCAACCTTCCTGCCTGCTTCTAGCATGCACAGCTAAAGGGGAAGTGGCTGATGGCAAGCCATATATAGCATCCTTGGAGAAGTAGGAAGATATCAGCAATATGAAGCTAACCATGTTAATTGGGCAGAAATGCTGTGTCCCAGCTGGTGGGGCTGGTCAACCTAAGAAATAATGAAACTGTGCAGGGTAAGGTGCCAGCGTGGCAGATGAACTGCTCCTTACTGAAGAGTCCTTGGTGAGGGCACAGTGGCATTGCTGTAGGGGCCTGCACTAGCTGGAGGATAAGTTTGGTGACAAGGACTCTTTTCCAGGCTGACTCTGCCCTCAAATGTATTTTTGTGTGGTCAGATGGCTGTTTCCTTCACCAAGTTCGCTACACCAGACCCAGTCCTCCTCACCCATGCAGAAGCTCATGTGAGCACTGACGCTCTGCAGGTTGGGGTGCTTGGGATGTCATGCTGGAAGATGACCACCCTGAGCTGCCTAGTGCTGATGGACACCACCAAATCCTGCCCCATCTCCCATCCAGGATGCTCTGAGCTGGAGCAGGGTCCGACCCCGGCAGGCGCCCGTCCCCGTCGCAGCCGGCCTGCCACTAGAGGGCAAGTCCGGCGCGCACCGCTGCCGTGCCGGCGCGCACACCAGAAAGCCAGAAGTATGCGCTGAATCACCCACGATTAGTAGTTCATAAACCACGTGGACCACGGCCGTCTGGTTTCTCTTTATTGTGTATGGCTCCTTGGGAACCAAATGTCTTGCTTTATTTTTTTTTTTATACGGTTTACTCCAGACAAAGGTCCCTTCCCTTTTTCTAATCTCGCCTTGCTTTTCCTTCCAAAGTTGGCATATCACTAATTCATCTGCCTTGTATCCAGGAGGTTTCTAAACAACAGGAAACTTCAGGGATGGAACAGAAACATAAAACATCCCTGCTGCCGCTTGCATTCTGCATGCTAAAAAAGAGAGTCATGCACTCACTGACTTGGGTGGTTTTGCTGAGTGTCCTGCTCGAGCCCAGCTGTGAAAAAAACATGCAGCATCAATTATTTTTTGCTTATTGGGTAATAGGACTAGAGCTGGTCTTCGAGCACCATGTTTCATACGGGAGATACATTTATGAGAGTTGGCAGCAACTGCTAGTGCTGAATCGGGACAAAGTTAGCAAGAAATCTGCTGAAGGCAGTCATTGCAGAATCTGGGTGTCCTGGGCATCTTTGCTCCAGGTCTTTGTCCTTAAAAGACAAATAAAAAGGCTCTTTTCTCCCTTGCTCTTGGTTAGTTGCTTCTTATCCCTGGTTGATGGTATGTAGTATATCTCTTCATACAAGAACTTTCAGCTTTGGTATCTCCGTTGCCCTTTTCTCTGCTTCATGTTGTCGCCGAAGGTGCTGGGAACGGCCCAGCTCTCCGTGTGAGCTGCTCCAAGCCTGGCTGCAGGTCTGGGCAGATAAAGTGCAGAAAAGCAGGTGCAGGCGGAGATGTTCCGGAGTCGGATAAGGGGAGCTCAGTGGGGTCAGCTGAGATATGGGCAGTAATACACATGGAGCACCTGAAGTGCCATACCAGGGAGATTAGTAGAAAAAAGTTCAAATTCTTTCTTTTTTTTTTTTTCATTGAAAAATTTTGACCAAATACTAAAATCTTGCTTGTCAAAAACATCAAATAGTCTTCCACTACAGGAGAAGTGGGAGAGAGAGAGATTTTTTTTTTCGTTTTACTCTTTTTCACTGAACAGCTTACATATATCCTTGCACACCCACCCACCCACATGTATATAAATATAGATGTATAAAAATAATATGAAACATAGTTCAATCTTGTAGCACATAATAATTAAGGGTCCAATTTAAATAAGCATTTCAGCATATGCTTACAATCTACCTAGCTTCAATGGGGCTTGAACACACACTTCATTTTCAGCACATGATTCCGTGCCCTTTCTGAACCAGGATTTTACCTGAATGAAGGCCATAACATTGAACAAGTTCTTTTTTTTCCTTTACAGAATAAATGTTCTTTTATAACTGAGATATAAAACTTTAAAGCATTTTTTAGGAGAACATAGCTGTACAAAATCCTAAGCTACACAGTGGAAGAAGTGATACCAGACATTGTTCTGCTGACAAGTTACTGTGGTGAATGTTTTTATTTGATTTTATTCCATTCATAGTGTGAAGCAACAGTTTCTTTGCTGAAGATAAAGTAAGAGACATTTGGACCAGAGCCATATATTGGACTACAATAACTTTATTGGCTTCAGTTGCATTTGTGTAATCACTAAAATTAACACATGACATTATGAGTGGTGAGTTCAAAGCAGGAAACAATCTGAGATAGAGCTGCAAAAATTGCTCCAGCCCAATTACTGTAAAACAGATGAAGATAAAGTTAGTGTCTCAGTGAGTCATCCAGCCAAGATTCACATTACAAAAAATCGCCATTCCAGAGGTAGAAATGAGGACAAAACTGTTTCGGAATAGCCACAAAATATGTGTAGAACACAGTCTGATTGTACAAATTTGCAGACTGTTCCCAGCAAACTGAAGCAAAACAAATGTCCTTAGCAATAAAGGAGCAAATATCTCCCTGGTGAAGAAAATAGAATGAAGTTGGCCTAGTGTGTTTTTCATTAGCTCTTTCCATTTAAAGGAACACATTGTGCAATGAAGTTTGGCTTAATATTTAAGTTTTGATTAAATTAAATAAGCTTTTACAATATTTAAGACCAGTAGAAAATATTTTTATGATTTGTTACAATTCTCAAGGGAAATATTTAAAAACAAGAGCAACAAGCAAACATGTTATTACCATATTTTCAGCTTCGATATTGTAGCATTGTGTTGAGCATGAGAATCTGAAAGTAAAATTAGTAGGAGCTGACTGGAAACCAAAATGAAAGTAGTTAGTTATGGCTCAGTCTGCATGCTGACAGAGAAAGGAAAGGAAAGCAACAGAGAAGAACAGAGAGGAGAGCAGAGGAGAGCAGAGGGGAAAAGGGAAAACGAGAAAAAAGATGCCTCAGAGAGTGCAAGGAGGAAAAAATCTGCCTGCTAATATTTCAATAACTTCGACTGTTATTTGAAACACCGTTAATTTTCAGTAGAAACACTTATTATGCTGGATTCAGGGAGTGAGTTACTGTGGTTAAGTAGGGTCTTTCCTGTAGGTTTTCCTGATTTTCATCTATGCTAAGGTTGGCTTCTATCACTGTAGCCATATAAACTGGCCTTATGCATATTTAATCTTTATTTTCAGTCCTTTTACAGTGTTAGAGAGCTGCTAATAGTCTGAGCATGCACAAAAAAGAATTAATGCCTTTTTTTTAATTCAGATTTTTAAGTCAACAGTATACATTTAATAAACATGTATTATTTGCACGCAGTAAATTGCTATTGCCATTTATCCTGCTCATAACAAAATATCTGGTAGTTCCTTGTTTTCCTCCTCAAGTCTACCTATTCCTGGATCTGCAGGCTGGGCTCACAGTGCCTTCCTCTTGTCATTGTAATAGCAGGAATGCAGCCCTGTTCAGAGAAAGCGTTTAAGGGATGGGAGAGCACATAGTTCCCTGCAGCCGACTTGCCTCCTGTGGTACTTTTGCAGTTGGTGGGCAGCAATGGCTTCCCAAATGAAATATTTATTTTGTATTAGATTCTAGCGCTCTGCATAGAGCTAAGGTCACAAGCTAACATCCTGATGAAGAGCTGAACTGTAATTTAGCCTTAGAAAAATTGGCTTGTTCTGACTCGATCAAAAGGAGTCCAGACGTGCAGCACTGCACAAACCACTAACTTGGGTCATTAATGTATTTCAATCCTTATTTTACCTCTCCTTTTGCCCTAAACCCAATCCCCTACAGAGCAGTGTTTTCAATAGTGCTTTGTATAGAGCTGTTTTGCATAATAATAATATGAAACAAAAAATGAGGGAAATCTTAAACCCAGGAAAAAAGAAAACACTTATTAGCCAACATAATATATTTTTAATCAAGTAAAATTAGAACAAGCAGAGAAAATGGATACTATCATATCCAGGAGAATGGATGGAAGAATGTGCTTTGTGTTGTGCTTCTACCCACAGTTATCTTGGTTCTGTGCCTGCAGCAGAATGCTATCTATACCATACATATTTATAATATGCTTTGAGATATCTGGCTAAGTGCAAGGTTAGAGATGAGTAACATGATTATTATTATAATCTTAGCCCTGCCTTTAAAACTGCAGACCACTTAACACTGCTTTCTCTGAACCCAAAGAGATAAGGACCAGAGCATCTTGGAAGAGGCCTCATATTTGCAATGGATGGACAAACTTCTGCTGTGCCTGCTCTAAGGAAACAATTAAAAGAGCAGAGGTGGCCATCCGGCAATGCAGTGTCAATGCAATTAGCGGTGGTTATTCTTGATGAGGATAGCAGAGGTGGGAAAATCATAGCTTGTTAGTCCATAATACCTTTTGGCCTCCTAATGAACTCTGTTTTATAGCCCAACTCCTTTAAATTGTCTCTTCCCTTGATTAATTCACCTCTTTCTCCCCTTTCGGCAGGCTGTTGTTGATAGGGAGTGTCCAGTGTTGAATGAGTAAGAAGTACTAATGCATGTTCTTTCCAGGGAGAGATAACCCTTCTCTACACATGATGAATGCATCTTTTACGAAGGAAGATACCCCGTGCAGCAAGGGCTTATGTGTAAGGGCTGAGAAGCACGTACTGCAGGGGGATGGTGTTGCTCCTCCAGCAAGGGGCTGCTTAGCTGAAGCTGGAGCCCTCCAGCCCTGGTGGGCAGGGGGCAGGAGCGGGAGGGCAGGCTCCTATGCACCCCAACCAGGTCAGGATGGACATCCCAGCTACTGGCTCCCAGGAGGGAGTTCAGGTCCTGGGCTTTGCTTGGGGCCAGCTGGTACTTTTCTGCTCAGGGACCTTTCTTTGGCTCTCAGATACAGACTCACAGAATAGTTGAGGTTGGAAGGGACCTCTACAGATCATCTAGTCCAACCCTCCCTGCTCAAACAGGGTCACATATAGGGCCAAACTGAAAGAGTCACAGCTGTGGATTGGGTCTGTCACTCCTGGTTCCCACACATGGGGCAACTCCTGCTCACCTTGAGCTGTATTTCTGGCCCAGGTCATGCTGGTGAGTCCCATCGGCTGGACTCACTCCATCCTCAATCCTCCTGCTCTGCTGGGAGCTTGGCTGTTGGAGGCACAAGGCGCAGGAGCACAGTGGCTGGCCCGTATGAAGCAGCTCTCCTTCACTTGCCCTGTTGTAACTGGGAGGTTTCCAGCCAAGGGAAAGTAAGAGTTAAATGGGGCAGGAGAAGGAAGATGTGATGGTGCTTGGCATTCTGCGCGAGATAGAAGACCAGGAGATGTATAAATCCAGTGGGATAACTAAAAATGCGTGTATGTATTTTTTTATGTATATATATACATATGCACCCACATACAAACATACAAATAATATCACAGCACTCACAATTATTCATGGATGATATTTTATTTTTTCCTAAAATCATTTCTGGCAAGAGAAGACAGCAGTAAAAGAAACGGAAAAAATCTTCCCGAGCTGATTATCAAATAAAATACTGTTTTATTTTCTGTCTAATAAGTACAAGAAGTTCCATAACTCCCCTGATTAGGCATATTATCCTTCTTCAGAAAGTCAGCTTGATTTATGCAGAAAGTGATTTGGACATACTTTCCTCTGGCTATAGAGATTTCATAATTCCTCGTGTATGTCTGGAAAATCTCCTCTCGTCCCGAGTCCAAACCAAATTAATGTCTTCCAGAATGACCTGAGGAATTAATGAGGTTTTCGTTGTCAGTTCTGCCCATGCGGGGTCAAGTAAATCATTTGCTGGCCCTTACTCCAATGTTTTTCGCTGTCTTTCTGACTCCATGTACAATGATAACAAAGTTACAGATGCCTTTGAAATACGGCATCACTGACACTCTCCGTCCATCTGTTGGGACATATTTTAGGCTCTGTTTCTCTGTCTGCTGTAAACTCTGCCTTTAATGGAGTCAGTAATTGCTGATAAATGGGGTATCAATGAAGTCAGTGTACTGTAGGTTTCCCCATTCTTTTCTGCTGATGTGTGCTATTTAAATCTCTCTGCCATTACTTAAAGTTATTGTGTGTTCTTGTCTTTAATTCCATCCCTAACATTCTTGGCCCCAGCCATGATTTTTAATACACAGCAAAACTAGGTACTATGGAGAGCTGTTTGGCAGTAAACAAGTTATCCTCAATTCCCCATTCTGTCGTCCCCAACCAGAGAAAATGCGAAGCATATTGAGAGTACATACATTAAGTTCTGAGTAATTCACAGATTTACTTTCTCTCATGTCATAAATATTTTAAACCAATCCAATTCTGACATTACAGTCAAGCAGTAAAAAACATGGTCCACCTTTTCCCCTCCTCTCCTTTGGTCCCCACGTGGTTCACAGTCTGAAGTAAAATGCATCCACACTTTATCCTATGTTTTATATTACCTTTCTTCATAACTTATCACAGCTTTTAAAGGTATTAAAATCTTATATAAGTACTGCTTGTGTCTCTGACAGTATATGATATATTAAGCTGTCTGCCAACTATCTCTGCAGTTATATCTCATTTTCTTGCATGGCATATGAGCAGGCAGTAATGACTCTAACAGCAGCAACAGCAATAATACTTGAAGCAGCATCTGCACCAAGAAGATCCCTTCGAAATATGCAAGGGGAGACAGTCTCCCTACAAGCCTGCAGCCAGAGAAGAAGTAAACAGCAGAAGTAATAAACAGGCAAATAAGATCACAGTTTGGTGTGTACCCTGATATGTGCTGCAATGAGGACTGGAGGAGCTAAGAAAAAAGATGCAAGGATATTCATACTGGATAGTTATGGAAACGCCATCACACAAGGGATACTATTTCTAATGTCGTTCAGTCAGCGGATAATATATGTCCAGAAACATAAGAAGCTATTGGTATTGCCTGCAAGGTTAGGATGGGATTGCATCCTTAGTTGCATGTTCAGGAGTCTCAATCTTCCAGAATATTTGTCTATACTTTGAAGACTCACGGTTCATCATTTAAAGTCTGTTTCACAAGTTGTTCTGTGTAGGGATGTTAGGAGTAGCAATTCTTCTCTATTAAGCTTTACTGGAGGAGTTGAGAGTGTTGAGAGTTGAGTTGCAGTATGAGCATCTCTGAAACAGTATAGGCAATTAGCTAAGCAGTCAGTTGGGAGCAAGAAGCCATCCCATAACTGATGGTATCTTGCTTTGAAGGAAAAGTCCTCTGCAAATGGACCTTGAACACATTGGGATGATCGAGGTAATGGTCAACATGAGATTCGCATTACTTTAAGTTAATGGTACAATCTAAAGCAAAATATATGATTTGCAAAGTCTCAGATTTTGTGAGTGAATCCCTGAAAAAGTTTTGTGACATATAAATTGGATCAGTCTGTAGAAGGGAACTTGAGGACAAACAGGGCCACTTGCACTTTGTGGGACTGAACAGGGTACAACCCCATTAAATGTGCATACACAGTTCCACTAGCTGTTGTCACCTATAAGGTTATAACTGCGTTACCAGGGCAGGTATAGCCCTTGGTGGAGACATTACACATGTGAGGGTTGGACACAATTTGAGATTAACTAATTCTTTTGCTGAATTCTGATAATATGTTGGCTATGGAGATGTGCAATGGCCTTCACAGTGAAAGAATATCTCCTGTAATTAGTTCTAAGTTTGTTATGTCTCCTGCATGCTGCAAGCCTCCTAGTTCTTGGATTTTAAATGAGGAGAACTAAAGATGAATCTTTTCTTTTGTTCCCAGTCATTTCTGTTACAGTCTTTGAATGTTTTTGTCTCTTTGCTACTTACTTTAAGTGACCAGAATTAAACATGAGACTTTGGTGCTATTCTTAGTTCTTACTTTAAAATGCATTTATGCTCCTAAATACACAATAGTTTTATCAATAGCTCACAGAACAAGATACTGCCCCAAGAGACTTGGATTTTTTCCTAGCTACTTGATTTGAAAACACCGATCTGGGTTTGCTAGTATTTCACAAATGCTCTGAAATCTTCTTGTGAAAGAAGCATTATTATGCCAATTTTTGCAAACAGACAACAATATAAACTTTCTTCCTCCACAATTGCATAGATTTTAAGGCAGGAGAAACAATTATATTATGGTTATCTAATTTAAATTCTTGTCCAAAGTCATGGATTCTACTTTAATATCCTTTGCCTAAGAGCTTGCATCTTTAGAATAATTTAAAATATACCTTTTAAAAGGACATTGTCTTGATTCAGAGGCCTGAAGTCATGGATTGAGCTTCCACACATCTAGGCAGGTTGCTGCAGTGGTCAATGCACTCTCTGCTATAGCCAGCGTGCCTTAATTCTGCTGGTTTCAGGCTCTGGTTGCTAGACCTTGTTATTCAGATTTCTGATGGGGGAAATGGGTCTCCTTGTGTAGATGGCTGAAGGCTGGTCAAGCCAACTCTTAGTAATCTCTGGGGCAAACAGAGCAGATGTAACCTCTTAAGTCTCTTCCTGTTAGACTCAGACAGTAACCCCATGAAAGAAATTCTCCCTCCTCGCTCAGGGGGGAGCCTGACCTCCCTTTTTCTGTCCTTGTTTTGCTGAAAACTTCCTTCCTGGTTCTTTTCCCTAAAAAGAAAGCAGCTTCTGGATTTGCATTCTCCTGGGACAGATATGGTGTGATGACTCTCATTTCCTCTCTTCCTTTTTCAGTTACTTCCTCGTACTTTTTTTTTGTTAACATAAATGATGATTTCAGTGCTTGTTGCTATGGTCAATCTAATGCAAGTGAAGCAGTCAGGGCCTGTCTCTTGGGATGAAGTTACAAAATTTTCAGAAATATTACAGCATGTTATAAATCTTTTATTATTAAAAACTATTTGTTGGGTGTAGAGCTCAGCAAATCCACACTGTCCAGTTTGTTTTTAACCCTTGTACAAACAGTTGCTCCCCACTCCTGCTCCTCTCACATTCACTTCATCTATGGGCTTTAAGGACACTTACATTGTATTTACCTCCAACCTAGGAAGACTAGGGGAAGAGGCTGTGTAACAAATCCAGGAACTTCTTGCTTCTGCAAGTAAGATGAGGAAACGCAGGATGTCTTTGGTCCACACTGCAGTGAGCCAGTGTTAGAAACTGACTGTGTCCTCACACATGCCAGTGAGCATCAGGTCCCTTTGGGTAGCACAGTCAAGGCAAAGTAGGACTAAAACAGAGCAAGGCACTTTTAGGACCAAATTGAACAGAATCCTCTTTCCATTTTCACAAAAATCAAGAAGACCTTTAGGTTCAATCTCTCTTCATTTAGGTCCCTCTGTTATCTTTGTGTGACTGTGCTTTCTAGTTTTAGCATAACAAATTCATATGGCCTTTCTAGAGAAATGGCTCATGAACAAAAGTAATGACTTTTTTTCCTACTTTTGGAAGAGTGTGTATTTAAAATCATGTATTTAGACAGACTTCAGTTCAGGTTTTCATTATTTTTTTTCTGTATTTTGTATTTGTTTTTCTGTATTAAGTATTTCATTCTTCAGCATTTGAAAGTCATTACCATTAGGTGATTAAAATTTCAGCATTTTGTTGTGCTGAGTCACTATTTGAATGAAGGCATGTAATCGTATCGGTTGTTACTGTGAAAAACTAGGAGAAACTAGCTTTTTCTCTGTTTACTTAGCTCCAAATACTCCTAGACTAAAGGCACTGGTTAGCTGTATATCTGTAAACATATGCAATACTTAGATCAGAGACCCCCAAATGTTTTGGGTAAATGGAATCCTGAAGTTCTTGGAGTTTCTTGGGGTCTGCACACATCCAAATATTACATTTTCAGCTGAAGATTTCAAAGGTTTTACAATTGCATGTGGACCTGTAGTCTGTCTGGAGATCACTTGCTGTGAGCAAGAAGCACATGCCCCCCAGTTACAGACCAATGAGCTAGAGGATTCTTGAGGCTTTTACATTGTGTCATACTAGGGATATCAATATCTCATAGGGGCTCAAAATATACCAAGATGGCTATTGTTTGTGTTCTATCCTAATTTTACTTCCACCTCCCTTCATTCGTCTTTAATTTCCTCTTTTAGCTTTATTAAGTTGTATAAAATTTAAATTCAGGAAACAACTCCCCTTACCATTTTACTTTCCCCTCTATGAACTACTTCAGCAGGAACTTTTTAAACACATAATGTAAACAACCGTCTTCATCCTGAGCTTCATGTACGTTGAACTCTGCTGCTACTTTGTCAGGATCAGCTGTGATGATTTCTAATTGGTTTCATATTCATATATCTTTTAATCTTCATGCTATAGTTGCTAAAAAAGGTAATTATGAGAAATTTTGAAAAAGTAATTTAGTTTTTCTAAGTATTTTCAACAAAAGACTTCAGTTTTTGATAAAAAAAAATGAAAACCAAAACATTTAAAGTGCAATTAAAGTTTTTGTGAAAATATTTAGTTTTCCATTTAAGTGTTTGTGGATTTTTAAAAATCAAACTATTTTACAGAAAAAAATCTTTTCCAGTTTTGTCCAAAAATTTTTAACCCTAATGAAAATTTCCATGCAAATGTTTTTATTGGTTTAAAAGCAAATTTTTTACCCCTCTCCTCCAAAAATATTTCAAATGAAAACATTTCTATATGCTACTTGATTTCCCGCTCACACCTGTGTAAACCAAATGCAATTCCATTGAAATGAATGAAGTTATGCTGCTATAAGAATGGAAAAGCTGAAGCCCATTGCATCTGAATAGATGACTGTCATTTAATAAGCCATGTTCATTCTAAACAAAAACCTTTAAATCCAGTGCTTCAAATCCTAGCAGTGTCATGGTCATCCACCTTAAGCAGCTCAGGTGGTTCTGTGCAGTTGACTCTGCATTTAAGAGTAAAAAGAATGGAAGTGGAGGATGGAGAATGGGCATGGAGAATCATGAGGCATAAACCACTAACTCTTTCTGAGAGGTGGTCAGTGCTGAAGTACATTGACAGTACAGTGTGCTGCTCCACTATTACTATCAGCAGTGAGTAGAAATGTAGAGAATCAGAGTCTTCTAATTTTTATGATTTTGGAATCCTGCACTTTTTTTCCCTACAAATACCCATGCTTGAGTATCCTGTAATAGAGGAATAAAAAATGATTCATCAGCCTTAAAATCTGCAAGTGACTTTTTTTTTTCTTGCACTTTCTCCTAGGTAACCATCAGAAATGACATTAGAGTGCTGTTGGTGGAAAGGCCATAAGCAATGACAATAAATTTTAAAGAATAGGCAGGCCACAGAATAGTGATTCAATCCTAATGTACAATGTAAATAATGTACAATGCTACTTCACTTGATGGAAGAAAGCAGAAAAATAATAGATAATGTTTGCATTCACAGCAAGGAAAAATATATATATAAAAGCTCTGTTTTCAACTGGTGCTTTTCATTTTGCCTCAGAAAGAAAGTCCTGGGAAAGTCATCATATCTTCCAAAATATGCATCCAGCCATTCTGAATACAGACATTTCTGGAAGATTTGCCATGATTTTTGGTGGCACAAATACCTGTGCAGTGTTGTAGGTGCAAAATCTGGAAGCATGGAAGTGGCTAGTGGGGAATCTGCCTTTCAAGTCCAGGGACTGGAGACTTGAAAGCTGAGATTTACCCAAATTATACCCCTGGAGACAAGTTTAACGCCCACTGGTCTTTGCCGCAACCATAAAAGTACACAGAATCATCTCTGCAGCAGTCCTCTCTGTACTAATTTTTCCAAGAGTCCCACCACTAGTATTACTTAGCAGCTGAGATGACAGACAAGACATCCATCTTTAGAGTCTCTTTCAGAGAGCTCCTTCAGCTAAGTGCCTTGTGGGTTTTCCTTCCTAGTAAGTCTCTTTTTTTTTCTCTCTTGTTTTTTTCAGGAGAATAAAATGATGAAGGAAAATTAATTTTCATTGCAATGCAATGAACTGTGAAAGAGACTCTTAGTTGTGGTTTGGAATGCAGACATAGCTGGCTACCTTCTCAGACCATGGCTAATCACACCACTGACAGACCGGAGCTCACCAGCTGAACTAAACGTTTCAATGCAGCCTTTACTGCTGCAAGCCCAGGATGCGCTGCGTTACTGAATTCCTCAGTGTGCTGCACAGGGGATGACCGCTGACATTAGATCAGTGAAAACTCATCTGTGGCTATTTCATCCCATTGAATGCTGAGGTGGTGTTATTCTGCCATTTTGGAGATGCTTTGTTTTGTCCCTTCACATTAAAGTCTAGCTATAACTCTTTGACTTGCTTTGGCAGGATGATCTCTGGTATTTCCACAATAACAAACTGTGGAACATTATTCATATTAACCTTAGAAACAGTTGGAAAACATAGGGACAAGCATGTGCTTATGTTGTCCATGCCCCCGTGCACTCCTGGTGATTGCAGCTGAGTGCCTAGTGAGGAAAGACAATTGTGGAACACTTCCATGGAATAGTGTCATGGATCGCTTTGGACTCAGCATGTTTATACAACTTTCTTCTTTTTTGACAGCATCCTGTGAACACTCAAATGTTTTTTTTTCAGCTTAATGCCAAGTTCTTATTGTTCTTCTAACAAATGCCCATGCTTACATGTGGGCAAGGTACTCGTGTTTGAATGTAAATGTTGGGGATTAACAATGGAAGTGTTCTCTCATGTATCATGCTTCAGTCATTCCATCATAGATTAGGAACAGCCCATCTAAAAGTGGTGACCAGTCTCATGTGGAAAATAGTGAGTGACTGGTTGGAAATAACAGTCCTTAAAAAAAAAAAAAAAAAAAAAGGCACCCCCGAAAGCTGAATTGTGTGACTGTGTGAACAAAATGTTCACTAAAATAGTGAGGAAATGCACTGAACTGAATTCTGTTTTTAGATAATCTCTCAGTTTTAGGGACTGTATTAAGTCAATCACTTAATTTGCTCCAGTACTGGCATTTTTTATTTAAAGTGGGTGAGAGGCTAATGTGGTAAAAAGGAAGAACAATATCAACAACTCTTCAATCAACTAAATTAGTCATAAACATGATTTGAGCACTTTTAATAAGCAGGTAATGCATCTTTCACCTGTAAGATGGAGCTCCCTGTGTCTCCACTGAGGAGCAAGAGGGGTAAATCACTTTCCTGAAGGTTTCTGAAATTGGTCTTTGGATCTCAATGAGCAAATATCTGTGATGAAGCCTGAGGTTCTTTTTGGTCATCAACTGCTAGCTCTTACTTGCCCAAGAAGCAGAAGTAATAACAACAACCATTCACCAAATACCTTTCCAGTGAGTCCTGTCCATATGTTCCTACTGTGCTTGCACTTAAGACATTTTATGGTCACAACTGGAAAGGCTGGTCATTGACAACTGCCCTCTGCTTGTGTGCAATGCAGTCTCACAGGGGATAGCTCCTCCTCTCTGGAAAACCAAGTTTAGGATGTCCCATCACATAAGAAGCCAAGGTGGTTGAAGAGACATGCTGTGAACTGAGTTAGGATAGGGTAAATGCCAAAAGATGGGGAGAAAGAAAGTTTCAACATTCCTGGCTTTTCCTGTCCTGGTGAATCACTAAGGAGTCCCCTGGGGGAAGGCCCAGTGAACACAGGCCCTGAACCAAATCATATCTTACACTGACCGAAGGACCTTGGGAATGGCCCTGCTAAATCC
>JAVCKT010021825.1:38866-50806 GCA_032273925.1 Rhynchotus rufescens
GAAGACGTGACTCACTGGGGAGAGAAAGCAGAAGTAGCACTCATCAGCTCTATGAATGGTTGGAAATGCACCAGCTCTGTCCCAAATGGAGCTACTCTGAGCATTGCAGACATTGCAGTTACAGCTTCTTTGCCATCTCCACAGATCTTGTTCTGTTCATTCTCCCCATGAACCCTTTCCTGCAGCCCTCTCTTCTCCTTCCCTGCAGGAATGTCCCAGTTGCTGCATCTCTGAGTGGTTTCTTTCCAGACAGGCTATCAAAATTGATTTTTTCGCTCTGCTTCTTCTGTCCTCCTCATCCTTTGGCTGTCCAGATTCACTCCAAAACAAGAAGGACCCAGTCCACAATCCCTTCCCTGTTTCTGGTTCTCAATGAGGAGGAGACACCAACCAGTAACTCTAGTGATCTCCCAGTTCTCAACTTTCTGCAGCTCTTTCCATAGACCTCCCACTAAGCAAGCTTCCTCTTTCTGTATTTATTCACCCCCCAAATACCACTACATAGTCTTAATTAGGTCCAGCTGGGAAGCATATGTTCAGTTGTAGGGACTTTGGACCCACATTAAAGGGGCAAGTTCTCCATGACAGAAAGAACTAGAGACCAAATCCTTAATCTTTGCAGGAAGATGAATGCTAAAAAGAAGAGCTGCCTTTTTCATTGACAGTGAAATATTCTTTGGGTGAATGTATTCCACTGTTATCAACTGGGATAAATGCACAGGAGTTAATAGGACTTTCTGACATGCACAGTACCTTCAAACTCTTTACAAATGAGTTCAGTAACAATTCTCCTGACTGATGGAACTATCAATAGCAAAAAAAGGCAGGCCATGAGAGGATGTTCACCAGCTTTAGAAGTTTTCTGTAAGGATAAGCCAGACTTTTCCAGCGATTCAAACATTAAGTATTATTAAGGGGAAATCTCCCTTTGACTCCTGAGATGTTATGTGCTTTTCAGATTTGGTGTGTATCTGGGAAAGATTCACTAGGAATAGCAAAGATGGCAAGTCAGGACTGGCCAGGGTCAGAGACAGGTGACAAAATACAGTATGATCAGGAACATGAGGTGTCCCATCATCATCACTGATATTGCTTTAGCTATCAAATGAAAACACCTAACCCTACATTTTTTTTCTTGCAAAGCATGTAATTGTACATTTTTCTTGTGAGAGATTCATGCTCATAGCTTAAATTTCTGTAGGGTTCAGATCTTGATGCATATGAATTCAAAGCAGGAAGAAGACATTTAGGACTATCTTTTTCTCTTCTTCTCACTCTTGTACTTTGATCCTGTTCAGTGGGGACTATGTGGAATAGCTAGAAGAGAAGCACTGAGATACTTAAACCCTCTAGACAGATGGAAAAGAATAAAGACCATGAGGTTGGTAAAGGCATGGCATTGCCTCAGTCCTTCAAACATTTTGTCTATTGGACCCAAGTAGGCATGGTGAGTGAGGTTGTAAAGGTTGTAAACTGAGGTAGGTTGTAAAGAGATTTGGATAGCTTCTCGAAAAAAAAGTCTCTAAAAAGCAAGCTGTGATTTCAAACATTGCTGCACTTACTGGGATTCAACACAGCCATCAGTACTCAACCTCATTTTCTGTTTTCCACAGTTGATTCCAAGATAAAAAGTGGAATGGTGGTTGAAGACTCTGGCAGGAGATATCATTTAGGAAAGCTCTATAATTCATCATAGCTGGATAGCTTAGGAAATCATTATTTTTGAAATCCTTTTGCAATATCATTGAATCTCTGAAGCTGAGACTTTGAGTATCTAGAGGTAAATCTGTTCTGCTAGGATTCACTTGCCTTGGTAATTCCAGTATGGTTGATGACAGCATAGTTTGCCTCTTCAAAAAGAGATACGAGCTCTTTGAGGACATAATTCACTTGACCTATTTCAACATCTGCCTTGGGAGGATATGAACTACATTATGGGAATGCCTATTTTCCTCTAAGCTGATATTAAGGCATTGAGAAGGCTAGTTCAGAGACAGATATTGAACACTAAAGTAAGTATATTCCTCCTTGACTCTTTAACTCAGCCTTTGAGACCAGCAGGGGCAGCATGAATTTCCTACTCATCTTCTGGGACAAGGCCTAGGAATGAGTATCTGGCTTTTCTAAACTTTAGCACATATTATAAAGTCTCTCTCTTTGCTTCAGCTTCCTTTCAAAAACTCAGTGAAGACTCAGTGTAGAAGGTGTGAGTTTTTCTGAGGTAGAAGGGATTTCTTTTTTTTCAGAGTCAGCACTGGATCCATGTAGATATTTTCACATGCACACACACAAAAAAATGTATTTTTAAAGAGCTAAAGGTCCCACTTGGAGAGCTTAGTGGGTTCTGAACTTGATATTACAGCCTTTGGTCACATATGTAGTCCTGCAGAGCACAAAGAGGCAATACTGTGGCACTTTGCCCACTTTTACCAGTTGAAGGGCTGGCCATCTATAAGAGTAAGAACCATTCAATGTGAGTCAGGGTTGTGAAATCACCACCCAGGGAACTCTGGGACAAGCCTGGTTGTAGTCTAAAGAGCCTTCCTTAGACCAGGTAGGAAAGCAGTAAGGGCAGAAAACCCTGAGCCCACCCACACTTATATTTCCTTGTCCAAGAACATCAGATTTTTGGGACATAGGCTGCAAAATAAAAACATCCTAAAAGGAGACTGTTTAATAAGTTGGGGCAGCCAAGTATGTGAAAACTCTTGTGATCTTCTCAAGCCTTGTTGGGATTGGCAAAGAGGTTTCCGAAGCACATGGAGCTGGTCATGGACTTGAAAAGAACTTAAGTGTCAAGTGCCAGGTGGAAAAAAAAATCCTTAAATGTTATCACAGTATCTCTTCTTGGTGAGGTAAATTTCCATGCACTTGTGACTTACTGTATGGCAACTTCATGCACTGATTCAGACCATAAACAGTCAGTCTTTATTCACTGTAAGCATGCTCTCCCCTGTACTCCATCTGCTCCAGGTTTTATGTAATTGGATGTAAATTAATTCCTGCCAGTACGCTCCTTTACTATATGATCTCAAAAATATTTAAATCTATCGCACTGACATCTCATTCATAAAAATAATTGTGCAATGTATGAGACCTTTTATGTGCCTTCAATGCTATGATTTTTCTACCTGTCTAGAGGCTTCCAGAAATAAATGTGTAGAAGGAAGCCTCTCTACAGCATTTGTGGCTTTTTAAAAATAACCACAGGCTCCCTGAAACTGATGTTGCTTTAGATGAGCTGAGCTAAGTAGTGCAGTGTTCAGCACAGCTGTGGTAGTACAGGATTAACCTCATTAATGAGGTAACAGATTCCTCTTCATCTAAGAGTCTCCATGCCCTGCACATCAAAGGCTCTTGTAAATCTGAGTCAATACTGGGACTGCCATGCAGTTGTGCTCTGAAAGCCCAAGTCCTAATACAGATCTAACAGAAAAAATCTTTGTGATTTGGTCTTATAGTGCAGTTTTCTGAATGATCTACTCTAGTTCAAGCAAGATTCAGTTCAGGGAATTCTTGTGGTTAACATACATAAGGAAAATTGCCTCTAATGACTAGAATTTATAATTACTGGACCTATGAATGTTTGTGATGTTGTCTAGTACTGGCAAGAATACTGCCAAGAATATACATTTTTATTATAATTGGAGTGGCAAGAATCAGTGATAGTACTTTTGAAGATATGACTACAGTTAGTGAGGAAATAATTCAAGGAGTCCATGAAGCTGTTAAGGTTGCTGGCTTTAACCTGTATGTTAACTGCATAAGCAAATTCTAATTTTGTAATCTTGAAATCTGTGCTAACACTTCTTGACCTTACTTTTTGTGAAGATGAGGTGTCTTTCTGAAAAATATTCTTGGCAATGTAGTTCATCAGGTTTTGAGCACATTCAAATTTTATGCATTTGACAGTGACTTAAAGGCATTCAAATTACTTCATGTGCTGCACTATGTTATGTTCCAGGAGTTGGCTTAAATGCATAGGATATTGCTCCCAAGATATTGCACTGTCAGAATGATGCATATACTGATCCTGCCCATAAAAGATAAAACTAGTTCTGTGGATCACAGCAAAATTCACAGACCTGGATGCCATTCTGGAATTTGGAGGCACCACTTGTTTGAGATCTGACCTTACCTCGGAATTTGGTGTTTGCCATATTGAAATGAGAAAGCTCATGCTGTCTAATGCTTAAGACATCTGACTTGTTGTTGTAAACTTTAAAATTCCAGAGAGTAAAAGCCATTTTCAGGTACTCAATCACAAATCAGATTTGAGGTTATCAGTGTATACATGTAAGGTTTAGTATTCCTTTTAATCTGTGTAAACAATGTGCTCAAGAGCTGCATATATTTATGTAGAGATCAAAGAGGTGGCAATGTCCATGGAGAATAAGCAGTAAGAAAAATAACAGAGTTGTTGAATGATCAGTTGTGAGGAGGAAAACTTGAAAAACTTCATTTTAGATACGACAAACAGGTTATGCACAGAAATGGCTCTGACATACGAACACTGTGCTGGCATGTCACCCACTGCTCTTAGCCTCTTAGTTATCAAGGAACATTGCATTGGGTTTGCAGGACACAGCTTTCTCTTACCAGTATTTCCTCTGTCTTTTCACCAGCTGGTGCTTGCACCTGGAGTTGCACCATGCAGTCTCCTGGTATACTCATCCATAATGGCACTGGGTTCCCTTTCACCTTTCCTTGTCCTGGGAGTATGACCTTATGTATGATCTCCTCCCAGAGCTCCCACTTCTGCTGATATCCTTCTTGCTGTCCCAAAATTTGATTCTGACAAAAAATGTGCTAAAGTCAGAGAAGGCTTTTCTCTAATCTTCGATTCCCATAATCAAAGTAGTTCTAGCTTTAGGCTACTTCTGCAATGATCTGAACACTTCTCAGTTCTGAGCAGCTTCCAACTGGCTCTCTGTCAAATCCCAGGCAAGTGTTAAGGTGGGAATAAACAAACTGACTGAGGAGTAAGAAGACTACATAAATGACAGCTGCTCATCTCAAACTGATCCCCCCCTTGCACCCACTAGAGTCAATGGACTCTCTTTGTTTTTACATGGTCATTTGATTCCTTTCTCCAACCCACACTGGCTACTAGATCAGCTTCTGCATAGCAGCTTCTTTCACAGAAAGCAGCTCTTTTCACAGAAAGCAGAAAGCAGAGGCCTGACAGTGTGATGAAAAGCTGCTGAAATGTACTTTTTAATGAGAAAATGAAGTGTTTTCCATTGCGGTATGATTACTTTTTTTTCTCAAATTCAGCAAAAAAAAAAGAGGAAACAAAAAGAGGAACATATGTTCATTTGTTGTAACTGGAGTTTGTGAAATGAGGTCTTCTTGAGAAAGCTACCAAACACTCATTTCAAAGAATAGGGACGTTTTGGCATCCAAATATTGTAGCATGTCCAGAATATAATTAGCTCCTGAAGTGGTTTGAACTTGTAAATATGTCTTTAGATCATAAACTGGTCCAGTAGCTATGCAGAGCTTTAAAGCTGACTCTTGAAAAAACAAGCCTTGGAAGGAGAGCATAAGCCACAATAGACATACACTAGGACCCAAGAGAAGTTTTTTCAGTCATATGGCTCTTCTATTTACATATTTTACTGTAACCTTTTCAAATACCTTTGAGCATTGGGCTGTGAACGAAATTACTATTAGAACAATAAAGATAATAATGAATTGTATGAGTTGTTTATCTGCCAGTATACATTTCAGTCACAATGTGGGCTTTAATTTTCACCAGGCAAAAAAAAAAAAAAAAAAAGAGCATCATCTCTCAGAGCATATATTTTAAATGCATCATTGAAATTAAATCTCACAACAGCCCCGCATGAGAACTAGAGTACATATTCTTTGTCTCATAAAGTAATGTACAAAGAGGTATCATGATTTTCTTACAAATGGCTTTAGTGGCAAAACTGAAAGAAGAACCTGAGAGACATCAAGGATTCCTGCTTTCCTCTTCTGAGTTCTAAAATACACCCTTCAGGCATGAGAGAACGGATTCAGATCAAAGAAGAACTGATCCGGAGCATTGCCCAAAACCCGAGTAGTTAAAGTATGCATAGTGCTTTCAAACTATAAAGTACACTGTAAGTGCTAAGTATTATTATTACTTTGAATCAAACAAAACCCAAAACTGCTCGAGAGGTTCAAAAATATTTGCTTAACTTTTATGTATTTATTTTAAGTTCTGGCTTGACTTTGTGCTTCCTGTTGTCTCCCGGGACTGAAAGCGCAGATACTCAAATGCCACAAGGTGGCTGCGCTAGCAGTATTTCTGACTTGGCTTGAGACAAGGAGCTCTGGAAATTTCACAGAAAAGCCTTCTATGTGACTCTCCTCAGAGTGCTTAATCCACCTGAAAAGCAAGGGGTAAGGTGCTCAGTGCAGGAAAAACCCCTGCTGAGGATAGAATACTGTATCACACCTTTCCAGTAGGAGCTCAAATTTTGGACATTGCGCTTTTCAGAATGGGGAGGTCAGCACAGGGCTTTTTTAAAAGACCTATGAAACTTAGGAACACAGTCAGTATGAATCTTTCTTTGAATTAGGGCTTTTAAGATACTCATGAAAGCTGTGATCCATGACTCCTTTCCAGCCACTATACAGTGGAGAGGAGGGGTGGGAAGAATATCATTGGCACAAGGCATTCACTCTTGCAATTAGTCAAATCATCACAAAGTCTATCTGTTTTCCTCATTTGATAGCAGTCTGCTTGGTTCACCTCTGAGGTTTGCATCATTGTTTAAAGTTGGATTGAGTCAATTAACCTCTTAATTGCTCCTGGCCCTACCTGGCAGGACTGTGTATTGCACTGATTTCGGTGGAATGCCAATAAAATGTTGGCAGAGGAACAGATGCTGTTGAGACCCAACAGAGAAGTGGTTAGCCGCATGTATGTTGTTCAGCACAGCAGCCTGAAAGCTCATATTGTGAGAAGCACTTTTCACCATGTGTAAAGTCTGACACATATTTCAAAGGAAAGCTTTTAATTATAGTTGGCAGGTCAGCCCCCATGGTTAAAAAATGACTTAATTTTTGACTCTAGCAGCAGAGGAGTCTGTAAATTAGGCTGCCATTTCCAGGCTCATTCCAGCATAGTATGGCAGCTTTACTGTCTCAGGAGGTCTCCTATGTGGGCTGAGTGAATCCCACTAGACTGACTGTTGGGCTATGGACTATGGACTTGGCTTTAAGACATTTAAATTTGGTAACTCATTTTCCTCATTTGCAGAATACGCGAAATGGTATCTCCATTCTTTATAAAGTGTTTTTGGTTCTAGGGATGAAAAAAAGTATTAGTTAGGTATTAACTAATTACACTGCCTCCTAACAGATGGTGGTCAGACACATCCTAACTGTAAAGCTGAATTCAAATTTGAGTTTGGACTGCCTGAAAGTTCAGGAGTATTTCAGTCCTTCATTTTAGCTCAGGGCAGTGCCATAGCAGCCAAGAGCAAAATTGAATCTGGGTTATCCAAAAGAAGAGAAGTCTGGAAAAACAAGAGTATGATTCAGAACCTCATTGGTGTAGAACAAAGGAGGACTGTGCTGAAACATATCAGTTGTTCAGCTGAAGTAGAAACCAACATGTCGTATTGCTCAGAGAAGCATATTTTCCCTCATTTGGGCCTTCCTCTGCACTTCCACATTCAGGATCCAGCAAACACAGTAAGAAAGAGGTCTTATGAATAGCATCATGTTAATGAGGACTCACACTTCCTTTTGTGATATAAAGGGAGGTCCAGCTTTTGGATTATTTTGTTAAAAAAAGTTCGAACAGAGCTATTAGAAATTCTGTGATATTTTTTCCTTTCTATCTCTGTCCTGTTGAGAGAATCACTTTCTTTTTCAGAGGCAGATGGATGTTGAAAGTCTGAACAACACACAAATTTCCACATAAAACTTTCAGTTGAGGAAAAGTAAGAAGAGATAACTTTTGAGGCAGCCAGAAAGTTTGGACATTTTAGCCAAGCCACCCAAAGACTGGTGGACAGATTGCTAAACTTAAACATCACTGTCTTTTTGGGCACCTACTCCTCCCAGAGACCCTTTATTTTGGAAGGGAGAAGTGATTTAATGTGGTATGTACGGGGAGACAGAACTGGCAAGAAAGAAAAACTGGCTCACAGAGAAGGGGAAGAAAAATCCGTCTAGTGGTCATCGCAGTCATCTGAATATGATTTCGTTATTATCTCAGGAAGGAAGTAGCAATACATAGAACAAGACAAACTGTCCAGCTGCAACACCTGGAGACCACAATTATTTTCACCAGTGATCAGATGAGAAAGTGTGGTTTCAAGCTGCTGCCAAGTATCCTTGAAACCGCTGCTTGCCCAAGACAAAAAGACTGGTTTTACACAAAGTCACAAGCTTGACTATTGTCAGTACTGTATGTGTGCTTATATACATGCAAACACCATACACATCTATGTTTGTGTGTGCATATAAATGTATATGTGAAGGTCAGTGTGGGCAACAATCTTTTAAATCTCTGTACCAATTACTATTGTTGTGATGGACAACCTAAATAAGCTGTGATTGAAAATAGACCAGAGTTCCTCCAATAGCCTTACAAGATAAAAGTGATTAAGGAGAGAAGCTACCTTTAATCATTCATTTATTATAAAAAATCCAGAATGACTTCATGTTACAAAATTGGGCAGGTATAATTTTCAGAGTACTCTGAAGTTTATGTGAGAAGCTGAGTTTCTTGGGTTTTAGCTTTCATCATTCCACAAGCAATTGTAGCTATGCACTGACACCACTAGGGCAATAACAATGATTTAACATGATAGTAATAGCAATATAGTCAAAGCTTCGTCAGAATTTCCATTTTAAACTCTGTTTATTTAGAAATAATATTTCAACCAGTTAAAACTGCATCAAGCACAAACTTGGCATTTGTGGTCAGCCTGGATGCCTGGATGTAATTACTTTCTTGAAAAAAAAAAGTTATTTGATTTTATTCATGTTTTTATGTTTTTCAAATGCTTTTTTTTCTTTCTTTTTCTTTTTTTTTTTTTTTTGTTATTGTCGCTGGCATTGTCCAGATGAAAGGAACTTTATTTTAAACAACATGGTTTTGCAAGCACGCTCTCCATAAAGAAAACAAATTGCTTTTGGCATTAAAAATAGATGAACAATTTAGGCCTGCACCAAGTCTGATCTTGTGGTCTGGGAATCAATGGGAGCTTTGTTACTCGTGCCGCAAGCTGCGTGATCAACCCCATCCAGGAACCGAGCCCCCATGTCTGTCCCTCCCAGGGGACATGGCTGCGAACACCATTCACTAAACCACCAGCTGGAAGTGAGGAGGAACCTACCAACAATCCGTAATGACTTTGTCCACACGTGAAACACCACTGAATTTAACACACAGGAGATTCAGGGTTGGAAAACCTTCCTGCTGCTCTTACTGGCCCTTTCCCATATAAGAGAAACCCAAATCCAAACCCAGGATCTGAACTTAGAGAAGACTTGGCTCTACAATCCAATTCATGGCATGATTCATACTAGGGCAAATTCAAATTCTGAATGACAGTTTGCTGAAATTTTGCCACTTCAAGACTGGCTCAACCTTTGCATTGCACATATATGATATGTTTCCAGACAATAGAAAAAAAGAAAAACTTACATTAAAGTGAGGGCAAACCTGAGAACATATCAGTATTTTAAGGATAAAAAACCTGTTATGGTTATATAATTACCCTAACTCAAGCACTGTAAATTGCCATTAGGGTTGCACTCACAAGCAACACAAACATGCTTAGGGGAAAGCCACCCAGGCAACATTAATCCTTTTTCTGAAGGATTTCAGAGATTAGGATCTTAAATGAGATTAAGTTGAATTTTAAAAACCTCATTGTTTTTAAAAAAGCCTCCCACCCCAAACTCTGCCCTTCTGTGTCTGGACTTCAGGGAAGAATTAAGACTGTTCAGGTGCCTTAAAAATATTTACTGCCTCTAAAGCTTAACTTTAAGTTTGATTTATTGGAGTGTATAGAGTCAGTTTGGAAATAATTGCAACAGTTGTGTAAGGAAATCTACAAAATTCAAGTGAAAATGACTAATATTTATGCTGGATTTGTGATTTAGCAGCAGCATATTAAAGTGTTTTTGTTTAAAATAAAACTGAAATATTCTCTTTTCATGAAGCTGTTTAACAGATAAGGAAACTTGGTAGAAAAAAAAAAGTGGGAAGCTTGCCTTATTGATTTGAACAGGAGTTTATTTCCCAAGAAAAATGTGCTGCTTTGATATTTTTCTAGTTGTGCAAAACCAATTTCCATGGAAAACTGATCTGACACATTTAGACTTTGATGCTACAGAGAGGCTGAAAAACATATCCAGGAACAGCCCTCATGGCTGAGCTCCACAAAGTCAGCTCTCTTTTGCCCTAATGGTTGCAGTGGTTGCAGGGTTTGCAAAAATGAGCAAATGCATCAGGACATCATAAAGCAAGAGTCACACTTTGAGGAGGAAAGGCTCTGCATGAGCGACGGGCGGCTAGGCCACGGTCCAAGCTGGTAACTGGTTTCATGGATGCCCTGTGTCTGCCTCCCATCTCCGATGGGATCAGGGACAGACTGCCCTGTGCAGCTGAGGGAATGCAGCCAGGCAGCTCCTGAGACACCAGATGGGTTGGAGGGAAGATTTCTTTCATTTGAGATCAGCCTGGTGCTGCCTATAGGCTCCCACTGCACTCCAAAAGCTGGGATTGGAGATGAAATACTAGCAGAAGTTGCTGAAAATATGGAGGGCTTCCAAGGCCAAATTTTCAGATGAAGAGAACAAAATTGGGCATCATCAGCATGACAGACATTCAGTACATTGCATAATATTGTGTAACTTCTCTTTGGCAACCATCCTCCCCTTAACTCTCAGTGATGTGGTTGCTGATGTGCTTGTTGGAAATTATGTCCTTCTGTGGACACTGCTGGCTAGAGTCACGCTGCAATCTTCCTAGGGGCACGTGAGCCCCCACACGGCTCATATTAGGGGACTTATTGCTTCTACCATCTCCCTTTCCTTCCCGACCCGCAGCTGCAACACAACCACCACCACCTCCCACATGGCGCTGTGATGTCTGACTTCCCCCGCCCCAGGAGACCTCTCCTCTCCTCTTTTGTACCTACTCATGGTTCAGTTGAGTAAGGAGTCGCAGGAAGGCCGGGAGCAACTTTCCTCTATCACTGACCCCACTGGGTTTGTCCCAACCACAGGGATGGCAGGATAGTTCATCCCCCATGTTTGCCCGGGGTGCCCCAGCCTTCCCTCCACTGGAGATGGTCAAGTGTTGTGCTGGGGCAGGACTTGGGCACCGCATCCTCCCTCTGCTTTGGGGACACAACCTAGCAACCTGTATTGTACTCCTGCCTGAGGAGCACTCTTCTCCATCCAGACGTGCTGATGACAGCCCAGCCCCAAATTTCCTGGGAGCTGTCTTTAAATAACTCTTCATTTTATTGTAACATCTTTTATTTCAGTTAAGCCTAAGGAAATGACAGTGGTGTCATAGATAGTGGACAGAAGCTTAAGGATGGGCAGAACTTTATAACCTCAGTTCTTCTTTCAGACTTGCAAGATGATGAAAAACCCAGGGGATCTTTTTCTGTATTGTTTTCATACTCTATGTAGCTGGAAAAGTGAAATTCTTCTGAATGAGCAAGACGAGGAAAATACTTAGCTCTGACGATGCTGGGAAAACTCTGGGGTTATTTTTGTCCACACATATAATTTCTGGCCAAAAGAAAAAAAGCCTCAAGTGTTCTGAGTATGTGAGTTTCTTATCTTCTATTAGAAAACATAAGCACTGGCAGCAGAAAGCAGACTTTCTTCATTAGGTGCCAGAATATTTAACATAAGTTCCTCAATATAGGAAAAAGTAGTCAGAAGAAAAACAAGAAAAGTCATTAT
>JAVCKT010021826.1:4827-9827 GCA_032273925.1 Rhynchotus rufescens
TCTTTTGTTACTCTGTTTTGTAAAATGCAAATGCGTTATAAAAACTAGTGTGAGAAAGCTGCTAAATACAAGCGTTTTGCAGGGTTAATCTTCATAGTGTCAACATTTAATTTCTTTCTGATCAATTCCATCATGTTATTCTTTTAAGGACAAGCAGTATAAGGCCTATACCATTCCAGAAGGCTTTCTATTTTGTCACTTTATTATCTAATATTAAGCATGTCTAACTTGATTTAGGGACCTCTCCCCAGAAAGCCATAGTTTCTCTTGGAGTTAGAACTGCAAGATCCTTAGGACATGTGAAGGCCTCCCCTTTCAGGATGGCACAGGGCCACTGAGCTTCTACAAAGAACCTTGATTCCCTTGAGCTTGGCTTATATATAGCTGCAAAGAGCTGCTGTGCGCAATCTCTGTCCAAGATGAAGAGAAAATAAACACAAAGCTACTACGGAAAATGGGAGCTGAGTAGAAAAGAGCAAAAGCAAGGGTTCAGAGAAGTCTGTGATACACAGTGCTAGCATCAGCTGTCCTGGATTCACTTCCCCCTAATAGACCAGGTTACACTTTATGTAAACTGCAGAAGGCCATAAATAAACCTCCACCCCATCTCAATAAGAAAAATCTCTTCTTGGTAACTGCTTAGCATAGAGGTATGATGCATTTAACATCTGTTTTGAGAAGGAGCTGTCTCAGGCTGAGCACCCAGAATCAAAGGCAGTTTTTGAAAAGTTGCCCCTGGCCTTTAGGGAGAATCTGCAAAGACTGTGCTCGTATTTCTTGGAAGGCAGATTCGAATCTCATTCTCCGTTCCCATGTTGGCTTGTTTTGGAGGTGCCTCCACTGATGTCAACAGTGTAATGAAAATTGCTATTGCTAATCTTAGCAATCTTTTGATAACTTGTGCAAAATGAGTTACATGATGCTGTATATATACTGTTTTGGGTATACAGTAATTGAAGGACTTTTTATTTTGTCCTTTTCACTACCGAAGAGCAGTTTTTCTTTATTCTTGTTCTACTAGTAAATAGTATTTATTTGGAGGATTTTTATATTTCTATTTCTTTCCTTGAGTTATATGAACCAAAATTGAGAGTGTAAAGAACACGGAGTTTCTGGCAAAGTATTTAAATGTTCAGTATAATCCTACGAGATGCAAAAGGTTATAAAGAGGGTACTGCGATACCCATTTCTCCAAAAGTAAAAATTGTTTTGATAGTTCCATCACATTAAATGGTATATCACTCTTTTACTGGTGCTGTTGTACAAATTGTAGCAGGACTTAGCAATTGTCATATTTTGTTCCATACTACATCTGTGATATTCTCCTTTGGACTATGTGGAGCTTAATATGTAGACAAACATGAACTAATCTGGAAATTGATAACATTAATGCTCATTCAACTAGTCATAAGTTGGCATATTAATTCTAATTCAGTATGGCATAGCAATATTACTGTTTTTTTTTCTGTTGCTTAGCTATTTATCGCCATATTTCACCTCCAAAAGTATACAATTGCTTTAGGAGTTTACAGTGTATTTTCCATTTCCCCAACCTCAAAGTATATTCTATCCACTTAATGAAATGAGATGTACTGTAGGACATTTGCTGTAGTACCATGGTTAGGTAGGTTAGGTATTGTTCCCTACAGAGGTATTGTTCCTTATAGAGGTTCTTGACATGCCTGTTTGATAAAGGAAGAGACAAATGAATCCCGTTTCCTTTCTCCAGCAGAATATGATGATGATCCTGTTTTAGAAAGGTCACCCGAATTTTACAATGTCTGCATTTTTCACCAGTTTCAAATTTAGAAAATGTGAAATGTCCATCATATTTTTAGAAAATCTTCAAGGATTTTATGGCATAACAGTGAATCCTTAAAAATATCAAGTTATTTTCTGCAGAAATATGAAAAAAAATCTGTCTAATATGTTTTAAAAGAAAAATAAATTACTAAACTAGTTTCTCTGGTAAAGAATCAGCCTCATTTCCTCTTCCTGTGAGGAGATGCACAGATTGACCCTTCACAGTCTCTTAATTAGTAGCAATCTGTAGCAGTTCTTTTGCAGTCAGCAAGGTTGCATAGCTGTAAAACCATTGCTACTGATAGAAGGTCGACACCCACAGTGGAAATCCTCCCCATCACCTTATTGCCTGTTCTCACTGTTGTTGACAGCAAGACTACAGTATCTCAGATACTGCACCAGTAGGATGCTTATGATGGTGAGCACTGTGGCTGAACCGTACCAAATGCAGTCAGCGTGCATGGCTTTTCCTTGCTCAGAGCCATGCAAGTTGGTAGCAGACCTACAGACCTTTGGAGAGCCAGCACAATGCTCTTTCCTCCACAGCATGTTGCATAAATCCTATACGTATTCAGTTCATTTAGAAAAAAAAAAAGGTTTTGCTACCAATCAGGGTAGTGCATGAAAATAATTCCATCTCTCTTGTGCTGCATGAATCATGATTATAGATGTGCTGAAGGACCAATAATCAATCTCAGTTACTGGGGAATGTGTTTTCACTTGCTTCTCGTAGTCACGCAGTGTTGTACACTGTGTACACTGTGTTGTACACAGAAGCAGAACCACAGCTAGGTTTTCATGGAGGTATTATTGTGCATGAAGTAGTGAGAGGTTATATATTATGGCAGAATCACAAACAGCCTGGTGCTGTTCATGTTGCTAGGTTTTAATAAATGATTATGGAAGTAAAATACAAAATACATAGCTACCCTGTCAGCTGGAATAGCTTGGGCTTCTCTCTCATTTTCTTTCTCCCATCCCAGAAACTTGTACAGGTGGCATTTTCCGACGTATTTTCTTTCCTCACAATGACCTGTGTTCTTTTGGCGGTGATTAGTTTAACGTGATCCAATCCATAGCTCATGAACTGACATCACTTTCTCAGATGCAAATGGCATCCAGCAGCAGAACATTTCAGAGGTACCAGAGATGTGCAGAGCTACAGTCTGCATTAAGCAAAGCAACCGAGGATGTGTTTACATGCCATTGACCTTGTGTTCAGCACAGGTTTAACATTAAGCATTTGCTTAGTGCTTTGTTGAGGTGCAGAATTTGCTCTTGCAGCAGCAAATGGGAGCTCGAGACTTGTTGAGTTCTGCTGACCTGCTTTGCCCAAAGGACAGAATAGATCAGCTCGAAGGGCAAAAGGTCTCCTATAAGTTTGCACTTCATGCCAAAGCTTTTATTACATGTAGAGCTTGTAAATCTGAGCGAGGGCAAATTGGCTAAGCCAAGACTCCACCTGTGCAATTATATAGGGGCTTCTCAAAGCCCAGCGTTTCCTCTTAGAGTCTGTATTTGTTAGACTGCAGGCTGAAATGAAGAATGCTATTAAACTGCCACTTCTGGGTATTAGGTTGTTCATGGCTACTCTCATTTTTGTCACCCAAGGTTACAGTGATTTTCTCAGGGATTTTTGTTATTATTGCCATGCTAGTTCATAGTATAGCTAGGTCATAGCATCATTTTGAATTATCTTGAGTTCAGCTCCAGATTGGCAGTGTGAACAAATTAGATCTTAACCATTCTGACAACCCAGTACACAGAAAAAGGCAATATAATAGCATTTTTGCTTCATCTTTCTTGTTTATAAGACCAGTGTCATTAACCCAACCATAGCCTCAGACAGAGGTTTATTTGCAACATCTTGTAAACATTATTCCATAATAATGTCCGCCCCAAAAAAACCTTAGAATTTACTGTTTCGTAAAATGTCTTAATAGAATATATGCAAAATTCCACCAGGACACTAAAACTCTGTTTCCATGGGCCAAGCAGCTGTGCCTATGTACCTAGTCACTGCTCAGTAGATAGCACCTGTCAGAGATACCATGCTGGGCTTTCCCTCTCTTTGCTTCAGCCTTAGCTCCTCCTTTCACTAACTCTTGCCTATTTCCTAAAGACTTTGTGTCTGGTAAATTCATATGTCCCTCATTATAAAGCCCATACGTTTCTGTATTTCTGCTATTAGGGCCTTACATTCCTGTGCATGTGCTTTCTGATTTCCCTTCTGCCCAGGCTGCCCTAGAACCAAGATTTTTCCAGGAAAAATGGGAGCTGGGTTGAAATAGGGAGGAGCAAACCAAAGCACCACTCGTCACGGTGCCATTCTGTTTCCAAACATTCAGGGTTAATAATTTGGTGTGTAGCATGTTCTGTGTAGTGTGTTTTCATGTTGCCATTCCCTGTGTGATATATGGTTGCTTATGTCATAAATGGGTACTTGGACTTCATAATTTAATGTAGTTAATAATACAAAATGTGGAATGTTGACGTATTTCCAAAGAGAAGATTTGATTGAAATACAGTAGTGAAAAGCTGGCAGATACAGTTCATCAAAGTGCTGTAGTTTACCTTCATCCAAACAAGAGTGGCTGTTTTCATATTCTCTAATCCCCAAATAACCATCAAGAAATATTAAAATACACATTTTATTAGTTTCATTTAATTTCTTAATTGCTCAAATTCAGTTTACCAATTTATTGCTGTGTGAAATGCTTAGAGGCAACGCGTACATTAAAGGGATTATTTACATGTAATCCCTCCCTCCCAAAGGACACAAACTGATCATTTATGAATCCTGACTTACACTCTGTAACAATACCAGATGAATGAAATAGTTATTGCAGAGGGATGTAGCTGGTGGAAGTGTAATATTGTATGAAGTATGATTTAGTCCTAAAATTGACCTATCTCATTTCACTGATGATTTTAGTAAAGGTATCTGAATTTTATTTTTAGAACATAGGTGAACGAAACTAGTTAATCATAATTGAAGCATTTATTTTGTGGGAATACATACAAGATTTATTTTAACCTTGGAAAAAAAGAAATCTGTTTTAAAATGTAACCCATGTTCTATTTGGGGTGTGGATTATTTTCAGATAGGGTTGTGATTTTACAGGAAAGAGATTTGTAATTAGTTTTAATGTGATTGGCAGGGATTTGCTGTTGAGGTGCAGGCTTGCAGCTTGCTC
>JAVCKT010021826.1:14827-15833 GCA_032273925.1 Rhynchotus rufescens
CTTACTGAATGGGTGAGAGCTTTTAAAGGGAGAAATCAATACTACAGCAGGATTTAGACAACTTAGCAAAATATATCAGACAGAACTTTGGGCAAAGCATAACTGCAAAGTTAACCCACTGAGTTCCTGAAGTGTAGTCCATAGCATTTCATTTAAACTCCGGTTTGAATGTTAGGGCATTACCGTTGCAGCTGACTAGGAATATCTGTTACAGTAAAGATTGCAAATCAGTTTCCATTGAATACCTTGTTCTAACGTGTTTGTTATTTTCCAAAATCCCCTTGACTGTAGCTTTTGATATCTGGCCTCAGGTTAGACATGAGCAATTAAGGAACTTATATAAAAATTCACACTTTTTTTTCCTTAGTACTGTTAGTACTTAACAGAAACAAGAGGTACTTTTCTTACGATCAAAAAAAGTAAGCCAGCTCATTTCAACTAGAAAATGAGCTGAAGGCTAGTGGGAAGTTGTGCTAGAGAATGACTGGCTGCATCTGGTGGGAGCAGAGGAGATTAGTCCCTAAAAGGTTTATCGCTTCAGAGTGTATCTGCTCAGGTCGTAGCAGATACACTCCTTTTGGTCCATTTCCTATGCCTGGATTGACATCAGACACAGGGATAGCCGCCCATGGGCTCCTGAGGCAGCTGTGTATGGAATAGTGGAGAAATGTCAGGGGAAGAAAAAAGGGGAAGAAAAAAAGGGAAGATCTCAGGCAAAACTAGAGTGATTTTAGATTCTCTATAATATCCTAGTAATTGTGGGGAGTCACTCCTTTCCCACTCTGCCCATTTAAATAAAGCATGAATGCAAACAGCCCAGTTGGAAATACTCAAGCGGTGGTATGCAAGGTAATTAGTTTGTTTCTTTTGTGCAAGGTAATTAGTTTGTTTCTTTTGCTGCTTTCAATATCAAGGAAATTAAAAACATAAAACTACATTAACACCTCACTGAATTTCCTTGCAGGGCTGCCCTCAGGTAGTGCTAGCCTGTGGGAAAGGGTATCTC
>JAVCKT010021827.1:0-22324 GCA_032273925.1 Rhynchotus rufescens
CGCTGCCGCCGCTGCGGGGGCTGGCGGGGCCGCGCGGGCGGTTTTGTGAGCGCGGCGGCTCCTCCCCCGGGCCGGGCTGCGCCGCGGAGAAGGGAAAGAGAAGGGAGCGGCGAGGAGGAAGAGGAGGGAGTCGCGAGCCGCTGCTGCTGGCGATGGGCGGCTTTGGCGGCGGCTGATCCAGTCGGGGCTGCGCTGCCCGCGGTGCTCCCGGCACCTCTCCCCTTGCAGGGCCTTCCCGGCTGGGACAGCCCTCGGGGGATGCCAAGCGCTGCCTCGGGGATGTCAAAGGGGTTCAGGCAGCCGTGACCTAGCGGGGCTCCACACCTGGCTGTGAAAGCCAGGCCGACCCGCAAAGCCTGGCAGCACCTGGGGGTTTGGGCCACCGTGGGCTCAGCGTCACTCCTCCGTGGCTGGCAGCCTGTGCGGGAGCCAGGTGTCCCCTCCCCTGTCCCAGCAAGCAGTCACCAGAGCAGCATGGGGTACGGCCCGGGCTGGCTCGCGCCTCCAGGGTCCCCCACCATGGGGCTGCTGGCAGCAGGGAGATCGTGAGAGGACGGGGAGCGCTGGGGACAGAAGCGGCTCCGTGCGCTCACCTCGGCCACAGCAGAGTCTGGCACATGGCCCGGCTGGCCCCGTGGCACCATGCTGCTGCGTCCTCCCTGCAGCAGCAAACCCAGCCCGCCCAGAAAACTGTCTTGCAAAAGCTTCACCCAGACGGGCTCTGAGTTGACAGCGTGGAGAGGCCTCAGGGCAGCTCATGGCCTCAGGAGGAGGGTGGCTGCACTGAGTGCGCCAGGGTGCCCGGCATTGTGGTGCAGCTCAGGTAGCGCTCTCCTTGACCAGGGCAAGGGCTCGGCAGGGATGGAGCTGGGATGAGCTGCAGGTGGGGCAGGACACACAAGCACCGGCACCGAAGGAGCCCGCGAGACCCTATGTGTCCCAGGCAGGGATGCCCCAGAATCCCGAGGTGCTGCTGGGTTCACCTGTGCAGCCAGGCTCAGGCACGCGCTGCCCTCAAATGTGGCTTGGACCAGGTCCTTTAGCCCCTCAGGAGCTCCGCTCTGGAAAGAGGTTAAAAATGTGACCTCAAGGCACCTCAAAGGCGCTTGAGCTGGAATGGGAAAATCGGGAGCCCACAGGCTTCAAGTTAGCAGCTGACAGAGCCTGCCCTGCTTCAGCTCAGGGGTTGGGGTCCTCAGCATGGGCCCATTGGGCCAGGCAGGCTCGTGGTGCTGGTGAGGATGCGATGAGATGGACACAGAGAAGTGGCTGTGGAGAAAATAGATGTGGAGAAGATGGCCATGGAGAAGACAGACGTGGAGGCAAAGGCCATGGGGAAGATGCCCATGGAGAAGGCTCCTGCACCACCAGCTGGCTGCAGCCTGACTAAGGAAAACTCCTGCACGGTGTTTCTGTGATCACCTCTCCCCGGTTCTCAGCGCAGGTTCGTCAGACAGGGAATGGCATCAAGGCTGAGCCGAAATTCCCACGCCAGACCCCCAGAGCCCACGTTTGGCTCCCAAACCGCGTTAGTGCCTGCAATTAAGGCTCATTTGTCCGTGACCACCTGCCTAGAAAGTCATAGCACCTTTCCCCACTCTGAAGTAAACCCTTACAAAGCCAATACACAACATGTCCCTCTTGAAAAGGCATATGAAAAAAAATAGGTTTTTTTTGTGTACAACAAAATTCCTGAGCTATAAAGCAAAAGCCGAGACTACGTGGGGCCCTGGACAGCTTCGTGTGTCGGCTCCGCAGGGTTGGGACACTCCAGGTCTGCCACAAAGGCTGGAACAAAACCTTGAGAAACCGCAGCTGGGATGGACGGAGTCATTTGCGTGGGGAGAGGGTGATTTTTCTGTCTGAAATATTACACAAAGGCGGTTGTGCTTTGAGCCTTCTGGGAAGAACCAAGTTTATCAAAACTGAAAAAAAAAAATCCTCCTGGCTCATTTGAAAGCAAATTGTTTGTTGCTTCGCCCCAGCTGATCTTAGCTGGAGAAACCAAACCCAAACGCAGCAGCTTCCCAGCGTGGGAGCCCGGAGCTGACTTCAGCCAGCAACACAAAATGCCCTGATGAGGAACGCAAGCAAAATGGTCAAGGAAATGCCAAGAAGGAACCTCATGGTGTTAGAGACAAGACGCAGAGGGAGAGGCGAACCAGCAGCTCACGGGCATCGGCAGCAAGGATGTGGATTTGAAGGCAAAACTTGACAGATGTGTGAGAGCAAAATAGTCAGGGTGCCCGTGGCTGTGGGAGCCACGGCGCGCAAGGTGTCGGCTGCTGCGCGTGGCTGCGCGGGCGCCCGCGGGAGCCGAGGGGCCCGGCGCGCCGCCGAGCCGGCCGGTAGCGGGACGTGGTGCCGGGAACCCCTCTGCTGCTTCTACCGAGCGGCCGCGTGCCGAGCGCGCCTCTCGTGCGGGCGGCGCCGCTTGGAAAGGCGCAATTCCTACAATGCAGCGATCGCCCGGGACGCCTGCTGCGTCCCTCTCCCTTTCCCCAAGGTTGCAATTGGAATTTTGGCTCTTCTCGAAATAGTCCTGAGCCCTGCGCCTTTCTCATGCCAATTAAATCAAATATTTATTGTTGCTGCATCGCATGCCCGGCAAGGCCTTCCTCCAGAACTCACTGCCTTCACGGGCTCCTGCCTTTTGAGCCCATGTTTTCCACGCATCAAGCAGAGACTTGCAATAAATTTTGAAAATCCCCATTTCAAGTGCAAAGAGAGAGGGAGATTGCCGTGATTGTGAAGAGCTCCTTGCTGCTGCTGAGCAAGCTGTTGTGGCACCCAGGACACCAAAGCCAAAGGACAACGGTAGCAAGTACCACAGGGTCCCTCCTGGCCGCGAGGCAGGAGGGCATTGGGACAAGGAGTGCAAGGAAAAAGTCTCCTGCCTTGATCTGGCCTGAGTCAGAAGAAACCCAGCAACGTTGCCAAGGTGCAAGGATTAAAAAACAAAAAAGGAAAAAAGGCTCCAAAAGGCACCTTTCGTGCATGCACAGTGGGTCTGTCCCAGGACAGTGCTTGCTTTATTTAAGCCTCTCTTGGCCCGGCCTGGGAAGAGCTGCGCGGCCAGGTGGAAACTCGTCGAGAAGGCGCTTTTCCTTGCAGCAGATTCCTCCGTATTCGGGCTTTTCGCTCCAATTAAATTATAGATAGCAAGCTAAGTAATTTAGCACCCGTATTAAAGATGCATGGGCCCTGCCTTGCTTTGGCTGAGGCTGGGGCTGAGCGGCGTCAAGGCAGCTTTGCCGGGGCTGCCACTCGCGCTGACCCCGCTCCATGGATCCGCAGCAGGAAGGGTCAGTGGATGAGTTGCCCCCGTGCTGCAGTAACTAGGGCACTTTGTTTGCAGCAGTTCCACTTTGTTTTTAATAAATATGTATGGAGCCCTGGCTGCTTCGCTGAGCAGGCAGCTCTGGGCTATTTGCACCCGTTATCTACTCGGAGTGGAGAAGAAATCAGGAGTTGGGAGGGACAACGGGCTGCATGTGCAGCAGAAGGGAGTGCAGGGCCAGATCCTGGCCCAGGGCTGCATTACAGAAACCACCCCACGCTCTCCCGGATGAATCTCAAATCCAAGATGCAATTGGGAACCAATTTTCCCGGGTAAATAAAGTCTGTCTGTAGAGCAGGTGCATTAACATCTGCGTGATTTCACAACCAGGGGCCGAGGGGAGCCTTCCCCTCCGCCGGGCTGCTGGATGGCCACTCTGCTCACAGGTGGGCTGGGGATAACGCAGGGTGCCAGAGCAGCACCCGCCAGCGCTGGGCACTCACAACACCGTGGGCAGAGCCCACAGAGCGGCTCGTCCCAGGCTGCGCTCACCAGCTACCCAACCTGAACCAGTCCCGCTCTCCTCAGGGCAACAAGACGTCAGCAGGACGGGTGTTCATTGGGGCCTGCGACCAGGCCTGTGATGCCCGGTGCCACCGCAGCTGCCACCGCAGCTCCCACGGGGCTCCTGGCATGACCGAATGCTGCTTGGCGGCAGCCACACCAAGGAGCGGACCCAGGTGCCGGGGCTCGGTAGGCAGCGCTACCTACACAGCCCCAGCCCTTGGCTCCCAAGCCAGCAGCTCTAGAAGGTGCCAGAGGAACTCAGAGCTGAACGTCACCCATCCCCATCCTCCCCAGTGCAAAGGCTGGACTGAACGGTAGTGCTTGGAAAGACGGACATGAACAAGTCCCCAAGGGGAGCCACGAAGTCCGGAGCTGCTTGGAAACAGCAGCGGCCACCGCAGTCAAAGCTGCGGAGCCCAGAGAGTGACTGGAGATTCACTGAGCGTGCAGAGGCGCTGGGCACAGCGAAGCAGTCCTGACGAGGCGGCCTCCTGCCAAGCCCCAGTGCCTGTGCCCTGAGTCCTGGAGCGGGCGACCTCACACACCGTCAGGGGCAGCCTGCAGGATCGGGAGCCAAATTCCTGCTGGAAAGAGCCTCTGATTCCAACATGAGGCTTTAAATTAAGGTTCGAGCTAGAAATCTGTGTCTTCCATCTCTAGGCCACTGCTTGTTCATACTCTTGCTTGTGGAACAGGAGTCAAACATCGCTGAAGACTGTTTGAGACAACTTCACTTTTTTCCTAGCAAAAAGGGCCTCGCAGCAATTTCCCAAACCCCAGCTCACACTTCCCACTGGCACTCCCTTTGCATGGCCGCTGGGGACCAGTACTCCCCTCCACTGGGGATCCCTGGGGACGACCAAGACCCTGGCAGGGGCCTGGGTGCAGCTGGGGTGCAGCCAGTGTCCTGTTGGAGCCTTCCCGCATCCCTGCCGGCCATGGCTGCTCCTGCTCGGCGAGGGGCCTCGGGGGGCCGGGGATGCAGCATGTTGCAAACACGGCTCTTGATGCAGTTCTTGCTTTTGTTGATGCGATGGGGGAAACATTAGCTCCCTTCGCCTCCCTGAACAGAGGTGCCCTGCCACTCCTCACGGTAACAGCACCTGCATTATGGCTGATTGCATGCGAGAGTGCTGTAGATCTCGGTTACTAACAGGACTTCATGACTAAGGAGAGTGCAGTGAATACATCCACACTGCAAACCGCAATGCACCCGCCGCAGGGCAAACGCAGGATGGGCAGATTTGTGCCTGCAGTTCGCGTTTCCCAAAGGCAGCCCAGCCCCGTGCCCAGCGTGCCTGCGTCCCGGCACTGCTCACGTCGCGGGGCGGCCCGGGGGCTCATCCGCCCCATGGCTGCGACCCGGGGATGGACCTGCAGGGCCATGGGACACGCGTTGCTGCTGCCGCTGCCTCCCTGCTCTCTCGGGCATCACACACTTGTGCGCAGTGCCCATGCTGGCTCGCTGAGCTGGAGCGGGGCAGTCGAACCAGCGTCCAGGCGTAAAGTTGGGACCGGTCTCAGTAACGCGACGCAGTTTCACACTGGAAGGGAAAAGGTGGAGGGCAGAACGTCTCCAAGTACTCTGTGCTCACAGTTTCTGATCTGAGTTGCTGGAAATAGGCCCAGGGCGAGAGCCTCCTCACTATTCACAGCAAGCAGAAAATGTGCTTTAGCAGCCCGTGCTCTTCAGCATGTCATTGCCTGCTTTCCTCAGAGTCAGCAGTTGACCAAAAACAGGTATATCACAGAAATCCATCTCCTTTTGCTACTCCCCAGCAGGGAAGAAGCTGCTTGTGCAGCAGGACAACGGATCAGCCTGGTTTTTATACCCACAAAACAGCCACAGAGAAATAGGACCTTTGGCTCCCCAGGAAATGCTGCTTCTGCCTGTGAGGACAGGATTGAGTCTCTCTGGTGGGACCTCGATGGCTTTGCAGATGCGAGGCCCCACTGGGCACTTAGCTGCATCTCACAGCTCTTCAGCTCACCCAGAACGGGCGGCCGGCAGCGCCGGGGTCCCCCCAGGTCTGCAGTCAAGGGCGGCACAGGGGGTGAAGCTGCCCCTGCTGCCCTCCCTCCCGTTGCCACCTGTGCAGAGCGGAGCCCAGGGCTTTGGGCCTGCCCGGCTTGCTCCGCACGTACCGAGTTCTGTTCTCATTCTCCAGCAAAGCCATGAATGTTTACACTGTCCATCCCACATTCCAGTGGTTTGATCCTGCTTTCGAAGCCACAGCATTACTGCCGAGCTAGTAAAACCTGCTAGAGGGTTTAACGCTGCATAGCACCAGGTCTGGAGTCTAAAGGAAAAGAGGAAGGAACGTAAGAGGAAGCAGCAAATCCACTGCTCAGGGCTCCGTTAATAAGAGCAGAGACATTTCAGCCAGAAGGAATATGGTTGCATACTGTTTGATGGACAACATATGTGCATAGACACCCCCAGAGCCAGGCCAAAGGTATCTGCCCTACTGTGCCATGACTGACAAACGGTGTCAGTGGCATAGCAAGAATAATAACAAATCATACTTGCAATTTGCTGTCCACCACTGCATACCAAAGCAGCCCAAGCTTTCAGTCCAGGTATGAGTGTATCTCAAACTGCTTTTAAATCATCTTATTTTTTAAATAAAATGTTTGTAAGCATTAACATTAGGAAAGGCAACATTTTGCTACAATTTTATTTTGTGACAGAACCTTCAGAGGCCTTCGGCGCCAGCAAAGCAAATAAACAAATAGTTACTTCACTTGCATCACTTCACAGAATGGCTGCATTTGAAATATTGTTTGTTCAAAGCTCAGTGCATCTCAGGAGCTCTTGTTTCTAACACTAGATACGATACCAGAGACTCACTCACAGACAAAATACATATTTCATACTTACATTCGGAGCCCTAAGCCCAAGTGTTCTAGTGCAATTACCTTTGAAAAACCAGGCCGCAATACCAGGAGTTTCTCCACCTGGATAAATCCCAACATTCTTGGAAATGACTGAACTCTCACTCTTGAATCAGGCTGGACAGAGTCTTAAAACGGACACCACAAATGAGGAAGCCTCCAAATCCTTATATGCCTTTGAAAATGCTGATTTAAAAGCTTAACTCAAAAGAACTCCCTAGTTAAACACTCGAATTGGAGCTGAGGTGGGTTTTTTTTTTTTTTTTCCCTTAATCAGGCCCAGACAAATTAAAATGAACACAGAAGACTGAATTTACACAAGAAGTTATTCATTAAAGGAAAGGACAAGAAGGGGGTAGGGAAGAGAAAGCAAGCGTGTGAAAGCGAGAGAGCACACAAGCGAGCGCGTGCACGAGCGAGAATACGCCAGGGGACACTGCGAACGGTGGCAGTAACAAACAGCTGGTGGTATAAAAACAGCAAAGAAGCTTTTCAGAAGTGATGAACACTTCCACTGCTACCTGAGAAAGGACAGCAAATTCTTAGCCGCTCTGAAAAAGCAGACCTAGTTACTCAGTGCTCAAAAGGATATCTGAAGGATCTTGTAAATTCATACCAGAGAGTATAAAAATAGTATCTCCTCTAATAGTAAGAATGCCTTAAAACAACCTGAGCTGCAAAGGAAGGGGACGGTTGAAGGCGGCCTCGAGCCGCGTCAGCGGCAGTGCGGGTACTTCCAGCGCAGGATGGCACCGTCCGCGCTCACGCTCACGATGTACTTGTTCCCGGGACAGATCTTGAGGCGCGTGATGCTCCCGCTGTGGCCCACTCCAACGTGGGTCACTTCCCCCTCGTTATAGTCCCACATTTTCACCAGATGGTCATCGCCACCTGCACTGGGCACAAAGGAAAAACTGACAATTACACAAAGTTCTGCTGGTTTTGGTTGTTGTTGCTGTTCCTTGATCACAGGCAGAGGAATACTACGGGGTTCACCTGGTGTAGGAAGGGTGAGACACATTGTTTTGAGCATCATGGCCAAAACCACTACTTTTCCATTTTCCTGAGAGAAAGTGTCCAGCAGAGTGCTCAGGATCTGCGCCAGCAGATCACAGGCAGCTCTGGTCAGCAACGGGCCACAAATACTAAGGACCTTCAAAAAATCTTCAACCATTGTTGGCTTACCAGATTAACTTAAAGAAAAAAAATAAACCCCTGGTGCTGAATATACACAACACAATGGTTCCTCCACGTGAGCGTGCAGCTCCCAGAAGAGATGTCATGGCTGTGGGGAATGTGTGAGCCCGAGGCTGGATGGAGCCTGCAGTCATTCTCACTTGCAAACCAACAAGGACTGTCAGGACACTTGAACAGATCATTCAAGTGTGTGGTGAACACCACTGAACTAAATGAAGTGTAGGATGAGGTGCAGCCTGGTCCTCCCTCTGGGACACTTGAATCTTGTCTTTACTCTTAAAACACATCTTGCAAGACTGAACCATTATAACTTCCAAGACTGATTTACAGTCTAAGTATTTTTCTTCAGTGATTCATTTTATTTCATCCTTTAGCTGAACTTCATTTTTGTTCTTTCTTACCCCGCTGGGTGTTTGGTGCATTGCCTTGCCCTTCCTGGTTAACAAGGCCTCCTCTTTTCTAGTTTCCCCCATCCCCTCACCTGTGACAAAGTGAACTCCATCCGATGTGATGTCCATCCCATTGATGGAACCCGAAGCAGATCCTTCCAGTTCCCTGATTGCAGAACCATCAAACACTTCCCAGTAGCCAATCTAGAGAACAGACCAAAGGCAAGAGTTCAGCTGTGCAGAATTAACACAGTGATTTCAGCACTGCCCCGTAACACAAGCTTTTCCTGAGGTATGAGAGTTCTCTCAACTAACAGGGCCACTATTCCATAACAAACCTGGGAAGTCCTCCCTAATTTTCATGGCCCTGCTTGATTATGGCCTTACTTGATTCAGACTAGATATTTGCAATGTCTGTGAAAAGGTTTTGGGTTTCTAAATTACTTTAAACATAATTCTTGTAGTTTTCCTTACCCTTCTATCTGTTCCACTGGTGATTATCTGGTACTCTTCAGGATGGTAACACACACACTGGAATAATGTGTTGGCTAGAATCATCTGATTTCTTATAAAACGCCTGCAAAACACCCCCAAAAGAGAGTAAGAAGGTAAAAAACCTTAAGCTTTCAAAGTCTGAACTATATCCACTTGTGCTATATATCAGACCTCTCTTTCTACTTGGATATTACCATGTACTGGTTTGAGCTCAGGATTTCCTGAAGCCTACTAGTGTCATCAGTTCTCATCTCTATTTCATAAGACTTTTGATTTGCTGTCATGAGAGATGAGAATTTCTAATTCAGAATGCTTTTTAGGTGCTATGAAAAATGCAAAAATGTCCATGTCTTCCCCATAACCCAGAAAGTATAAGGATCTGCAGTAGCTAAACAAGAACCATGCAACGCTGGAAAATAGGGCTAGAAGGAATTGTATGAAAACATCCTCTCCACGCCCTCGGCCAAGCAGGATCAGATACAACTAAACAACTCTGAACAAATGTTTGTCTAAACTCTTCTGAAAAGCTTCCAATGTTGGCGACTCTACTTTCCCTGCCTTGATAGTTCATCCCAGTAATTTTCTTTTCCCTCGCCTTGCTGCCAAGTGATGTCTCAAATGGGACACAGTAATCCAGCAGACACATTATGAACACTTTAAGGCTCTTGCAATGCTTTTCTGTCTCCTTACACGATATCCCAGATAATGCATGTTCCATCAAGGCTGGCTGTGACACATTCTTGGTCATTCTTCTTGATCTTGATACAGGACACGGCAGATATGTGCTCCTTCAGAACCTCCTCCAGCTTGCGGGTTCTCTCACCAATCTCCCAGACCCTCACCTGCAAAGCAGTAACAAACACCTTTTGAACCACCTGCTTCTGTCAGAGCTCAGGTTGAAGCCTAAGGCATTCCTGAAACCCAAGTTTCTTCTACAATATGTAGGACAACCAACTCTCGGGGCACTCTCCCTGTTTTCCTGTGGGTAATTCGTAAAGCTGGCTCCTAAAACTGAACTCTGTTCCTGAGATGGTAATCCATTTTGCTCAGGAATTCCTGACCATTAACCTTCAGCCTTGCTTTTGGCAGGTCCCCACTGTGCAAGGCTCAGTCTACTCATCTCTCCTCAGGAAAAAAAAAAAAAAAAACAAAAAAAAACCAAGAAATATACTCCATGATATATTTCCGGGGTGCTTTAAAGATCAGAATGGAAGGTTTATAAAAAATGAATGTAAAAAGCTACCTACTATTTGTGCTACTTGTAATGCCAGCAAGTAAGTGTAAAATAGTTCTTCAAATTTGATATAAAATACGTGCCTGAAAGCACTTTTTTTTTTTTTCCCAGTGATGGTAACAATGGAAACCTTATTGCTTTGAAGACCTGATCCCTCAAACTTCTGATATGGGTGAAATGCATTTACTGCCCGACTACTGGGAAATTTCATGATATCAATTCACTTTCACATCCCATTAAGGTCAGACCCTAGTGCAAATGTAGTGGTTTAGACACTGACCTCGGGAGCAAGAGCTGACCTTTCATGTTTTGAAGCCTGAGGCTGAGTCACCTACGGGATGTGGGTGCCCAGTTCCTGCCAGCTAAATGAAGCCAGAACAACCAGATCTCTTAAGCAACCCCAAAAGTCACAGCTTTTGGCTGATTGATTTTGATGGATCCATTAGCATTTCAGAACATCTTTTTGTGCCCTAGATGAATAGTGCAAGTGCTCCCCTGCAGTTCCTGATTCTACTTAACCGACCTTCTAGCTTTAATTGTGTCCCAGCTGCCTTTGCAATGCAGAGCTCAGCTAACCAGGGCTTGTGCCATTTCCTATGTGTTCGTACAGAATCTAGGTCTTCTGCATCCTCCAGTGCTAATCACCCAAGATACTGAAGTGGTTCTTTATTAGTGAAGGGTTGAAGTGTCTCATCATCTCTAATGTTCTTATGCAGTAAGACAGGACACTGCTACCATTGCACAGAAGGAGAGCCGAGGCCCAGAGTGATTCAGAAAGATGGTTCAATGTTTAGGATATTAGCCCTGAGATTTGAAAGATCTAAGTTCAGTTCCTCACTCTTAAAGCCTTCCTTTGCAATCTCCAGCACGACACTCACAACACTAAGGTTAAGGTGCACAAATAGGGCTCAAGCACAGTTAAATCAATGGTGTCACGCACGTGCATGCTTGGGAAGTCTGGTTCTGAGTATTGCCAGGCTTTGGAGATGAAGCCTGAACCAAGGCAAGACACTGAGCAAGACCTTTCCAAGCCTAATTACCTATTCTTAATATAAATTAACAAAGCAGTGTTTAAATTATTGAGACTTTATGGGGAGAAAAAGAAAGCAAGAGTGTCACTTTTACAGATTAAAAAGGGCCACAACTAAATGGATTGTGTGGAGTAGCCAAGCACAAAGCACTCATTTTTCTACTTCTGCAGTAAAAATTCTTGAAGTGCACGACATGATGCCTATAACATGTTTTCTGATTTTTGTAGTTACTTGTATTGGAATGTTTTCATAATTGTGCAAGAAATCAAGGTATTATTAGAGCATTTTATTAGCACCACTACCTCCTAAGCCAGCAATTACCACCACCACAGAAAATCAGGAAGTCACCCATAGACAAAACAGTGATACAAAGTAAACTTTGTGCTATTGATTTTAATGTTTTTCTTTAAAAAAAAAAAAAGAGGGAGAAAATGAAATGAATTCATGCAAGTCAATTTGGACATGACTAGGACTCCCAAAGGAATGACAGAAAGAAACTCTGTGCTCCAGACACAGGCTTGCAAGCAGTGACTAAAGCAGGTAAACCAAATATAGGAGAGGCAAACGAACAAAAGGGATTAAGAGCATGTTCTGCATTAGAAGGATCTTCCAGACTACCAAACCAGAAGAAATTTCACCCTCTGAGGGGAAAAGGTTTCCGTGTAACACAGGCAAATATTTTCGCAGTGAGCCCTGCGCTCAAGCAAAACCAGCCGAGAGCAGCTCCCCGTCTGCCCAAGCAGTCACAGCCAGTTCCCAGGTCCCGAGCAGAGAGCACGAAAGGGCTCCAAGGTTTTAGCCACAGTTACCTGCCCTTCGCCTCCTCCGCTGACGATCCGTCTGCAGTTACTGGTGGCCGCGATGGCCGTTACGCCCAGGCTGTGGGCATGGTCAATCACATACATCAGCCGCCCCGTTTCCGGCAGGAAGGCACGGATTTTCCCGTCATTCCAAGCTGATGAAAACAAAGAAACAGAATCCAGCCTATGGACACTTTCTTCATACCATTCTCTCTTTTTCCTTTCCAAATGAACCATTTTCACCATTTTTCTTTTATTTATTAAGCTCCTTTATAATGCCTGCACTGTTAGAAAACTATTATATACATGGAACCACCGCAACCTACAGCTGTATTTCCAAATAAACTGCTGGAATGTCATTCCTTTTTGGTTTTGGCCATGAGCAAATAGTTTTGGTAGCAGTGGGGGGACAGCTTTGCTGCTCTCAGCAGCTGAACCGCAGTAGTCCTGTGTGGCCATGGGTACTCCAGCCAGGGCAGTAGGTACCAGATTCATGCAAAAGGTGCTCTGCATGCCTCAAAAGTTAATATTTTGCGTATGGCAAGGTTAATAGTTTAGAATTGAGTCTTTTGAACAGAGTTGAATTGAGTTTTGAAATGCTAGGGTTCATATCCAAAGCAGGCTCTCAAAATGTTGCTTTTTCTATGTATTATAACTATGGGATTTTGGGGTCTTGTGAACAAATGGGGCCTTGGGGTCACAGAAATGAACTGAAACAATTCTCAGCTGAAACCTTTCTTCATTCTACACACTCTAAGGACTGAACTTACCGTGGGACAGGACTGATGGTTACCTGAAATGATGCTCCTGCCATCACTCATAAACTCTATGGCTCGGCAGGTCATGTTGGGGATGACGATCCGGAGCAGCTCCCTGTTTTCGGGGGTGTGCCAGACCCGAATATCGTTTTTGGAGCAGGTAGCAAACAGGTCAGAAGTTCCCCTGGAGAATACAGAGAGGAAAGGCAACACGAAGGAGACATAGGGAAACGGCTCCCTTCCAGGGTCTTAATGATCCTTTAGAGCTCAGCTGTTTGCAATGTTCATCTGTCATCTTCTCAAGAGTGATCACAGTCCTTAGCCATAGGACCACCTTTCTGGCAAAAAAGCCTCTCCTGATTTGGTTTCAGTTCAAAGACTCATCCTAAGGGACAGTTAAATTGAAACCAAAGGAACTCTTTTTCCTTAGTTGAAGTTGTGAGAGTTATTCCCCACACACGATCTCCTTGGAGTTTTTTAAGTCTCAAGTCTTTGAAGACGTCAGACTGCACTAGGCAGGGGAGTGCACACAGGGGTGCTGACTGTTCAGACTTAATACTAGAGATTAACTCGAGGCAAGAAGCAGTGACTTTGCAACATTAGCAGTGATTTCTGCAGCATGAGATTAATTCTATCTGGCATAAAATAATACATTAATTATGCATGAAGACAACCAAACCATATATGCTAGGGATAGGACAGCAAGTGAAATCTAGGAAAGCTACCACATTGTTTTGTTCACCATCAACACCTGGCAAGATGAAGCAGTACAGGGAAAACCAACAGAACAAAGTGCAGCCCTTTCAATCCAGGCCTGTGCAAGTGCTTTGTAAAGCAGGCTATCAGCAGCAGCTTAAGCTGAAACAAGCCAGACAGGGAAATTTAGGCTGTATTTCCAAATCAGTGCTATGCTCTGTTCAGGAGTAGGTAATAGATAAAAAATTTCAAACATATGCAAGGATGCAGTTACAATCATTGCTAAATCCAGCTCATCCAAGTAACTGTGACGCAGCTGTACTAGCCTGGTCTATTAGCATCGGATTACTCCAAAGCTCCCCATGATTTACTCATTGAATGAGAAGGATGTGGATTTTTCAGGCTGGTGGCAAGCAGGGAGGAGGGCGTCTTGCGCTCCTTATTTATGCACCACACGCCTTGCAGGGCTCGGGCAGGATTTGATACTTGCTGTTGTGTCGAGAACGGACACAACAGGAGCACGCGGAAACTCAAAACCTCCTCCTGGATGAAAGTGCCATTCTCTGCTCAGAACGGGAACAACGAACCCCTTGTTCTTATGAAATGTCACCGTCCTGCTGCACGCACTGAGAGGGAAGGTTTGCTGCCCGTCCAGGAGCTGAATGCTGGCAGAGGACAGGCCAGCACCCCTAGCCACCCCCCTGCAAGCCTGCGATTTAATACAGCCCACGGACCAGCTTCTCAAACACAAAATTACAAGCGAGATTGAGAGGGCCCCCCAAACCATTCCACTGGGTATCAGCTGAGATTCAAGGCAGCGGGTAGAAAAGCAGACAGTGCTACAAAGCTGAGCTGCAACACGACAGACAGACAGACGGAGCCTTTCAAGATTCGCACTGAGAGGGGACAAAGTGTCCCAGGTCTCGCAGTGGTGCTGCCCCATGGGGAGCAGGGGTTGGGAAACAGGGCGCTGCCATCACTGCTTTTATCCAAACACAAATAATTACATAGGATGATTTTTCCAACTGTCAAACTGAACTGCTGCTGTCCGTTTTTAAGCAGCTGTTCCCTGACACCCGTTTTATTCATAGGTGAGAGGATTCCCTGGCTAAATGACCCGGCAAGGCACCTAACAGGCTTTGGGGACTTGCTGGTTAAAAGGAGCTACGCAGCTCTCGCGGCGCTGCTTGCACTCACTCTCATTCCTTCACAGCCGGTTGTACTCACAGAGGGAAAACGATGTCGTGGATGGCTTCATTATGACAGGTGGCAATCAGCTCCTCTTTAAACTCGGTGTAATTAACTCGGTAGATCTGGGACTCATTCGTCCCCACAAAGAACTGGTGCCCCTGACCTCTGCGTGTCAGGGAAGTCACAATACCTTGAACTTGAATTTTCCTGTTAGGACAAAACAGGAGTTTGGCCTGAGGATGCTGACCTTGATACACTATTTTCCTGCTTCTCTTTGTGCCTCTAGAGAACTCTTGATTTTCCCTTTCTTCCCAGCGTGTTCCATCTTAGGCTGTGATGTCAATATGCAAGAACGTGCTCAGGACTAACATTTTGTTCCCTGTCACATTTGCTACCACTTCATATGATCCTGCCTGTCCCGCCTGCCACTCTGGCAGGGCTTGCAAAGGCAGCACTCTGGGGACTTTATTTTCTGGACCAGGGCCTAAGGTAACTGCACCCTGTTTATATTCTTGCTCACGTGCACTTAAGAATCATGTACTTGAGAATAATTGCAGTTTAGATCTTTTGGGAATTGTTACAAAATGGTATAAAGCTAAGCTTTCAGAGCCATACCCCTAAGCTGCCTGTTCAAACAATGCAAAATGAATAACTGCAAGCCCAATTTTCAAATCGCTTACTGGGAAATGAAGCCTGCAGCTTTCTATTTTGCATGCAAAAAAAGCTTTGCAAATACCCAGCACTTTGAGAGAGGGACTATAAAATCAGTGCAAGCCCTCATTTACAATCCCATATCCTCCTACACATCTTTTTTTAGATGGCAAACACTACTTCCTAAGCTGGTGTAAATCAGCATACTTTTTCTGCACTTAACAAACTTTTTATTAACTTTACTTCAAGTTAGGATCTGATTCCAAATGCTTAAAAGGTAGCAATGGTCATTTAAAATGAACTATGAGTATGGCAATTTACTTCCAAGTAAAAGCACGTGGCAATTTCCAATCTGCTTCCTTTTCATTACGCTGGAACCATACTGTTTATTTTCACAACATTTATTTTGTCTGCAGGATTGAAAAACTGAGAGTTATTTGGCTTATGGTTTTCTGGGAGCAAATGATTGGTCCTCATACTATGACTCTTCAGTATTACCTCTACCCTCCTCCTTCTCCCTTCTACCGACTCACTTCATGACTTTGTAGTTGGAGCCTTTACAGAGAGCTACGATCCCTCCTCCGGTGCCGACTATTATATCTCCTGTCTTCAGCAAAAGCAAAGCCGTGACTCCCTGCGAGAAAACAGGATTAAAACACAACGGGATGGAAGCAGAGCCTCTCTACGGGTGCAGCCCTGCTGAAGAGCACACCAATGCTGTTACTTATGGCACTCAAATATTGCTTTATCAGTATTCTTTGTGTGATCCAGGCTAGGAAGTGATTCTCTAGCAGAGAAAATGGAGGAAAAAAAGTTTTTAATTACAGGTGTATATATACAGGTATGTGTATATATATATATATATATGCATAGGACTAGTGTACAAGTCCTTAAAAAGCAAGCAAATAACATGCTCATGAGCCCTTCAGAGCATCTGAGCCTATATATCCTTACCTTATTCCGGCAAACAATACACACATTTTTGTATTAGTGCCTCTACTTTCCCTTTCTGAGATTCTTTATCCATCAGACATTAAAAGAACAAAGAATGAAACTCAGCCAAAATGTCCCTTCCCATAGCTGCTTTCAAAACAAATTTTCTATGTCTCAGAACTCTTCCAGTGCTTGAAATCCAGTCCCATCTTCCTGGTTTTAGGAATAACAAATATCTGCCACAGAAAACCTTTAGAAATCAGGTAGCCCATCAGCACGGGTTTCAGCTATTTACTAAAATCAGCAGGTTTTCAGGAGACTGGCCATCAGAAAAAGGAGCAGTGCTGTTTGGCAGAGAAGGCACCAGACTACAGCTAAAAAACAAAACAGTTCTTAGCCTCGCCACAAAATTTCCTGTATACATTAAACAAACCAGTATATCTCTCTGCTCTTGTTTTGCTGCCTGCAAAATAGCATTGCCCTCCTATATAAGACAGCAGATTAATTCTTGAAAATCTCTGAGACACCCCAGGATAGGTTAAAAGAGGGGTGGAACTATCACTCTGGGGCCAAATCTCAGTATTTTTACCCAGAAGAAAATCCTCTTGGGGTGACATACAAATGAGTGAAGTGGGGGGGAAAAATGAAGGAGAGGGCAAAAATAAATCCAAATTCAATCTAAACTTGGATTTAAAGCTAAATTCCATCACTAGGCAGAAGGGAGGTCCAAAGAGGCACCTTCTCCTCTCACCAAGAGAGCAGAACATCATCCAAAAGCACTTTTTTTTTTTTTTTAATTTCTTGAAGAATGATAGCCAAAACACATATCAGAAGGGTTCCACATTTATCATTTAGGAAGAAATCACTGTCATGTGCTTGGCTTGTGATTTCTGATATAGGTGGTAGCACTTTGTTTTCCAAAATTTTCTGGGAGATGTCGATGGCGTTTTCTGAGTCCCCTTTTATAACAAGCTCTTTAACTTTCTTCCAATCTGCATTTTTTTTAGGTTTTTTTTTTTTTTGTGTGTGTGTGTGTGTGTGTGCGTCTGCAAAAGACTTTCATCCCAAATGCCCTTCAGGTGTAGCAGTGTTACGGCAGCTACAAATCAAACCCATGACTACATGATTACAGCTCACTGCTACTTGCAAATAAATTACAATTTCTACAGTGCTTTCCACATGGTTTTCTTTTTTTTTTTTTCCAATGTATTCCCTTTAATTTTCCTACTTTGAGAGGCAAGTAAAAACCATTAACAGTAATAAAAGAGCCTCAGAGTGTTCTATTGCTCATGCTGCCAAGTTCTCAAAACACTGGAGTTCGAAGCACCCTGAGTAAACAGGGAGCTTGACATATAACGAGTGAAACTTGCACAGTGGAGCAGCTGATGTTAATGCTGCAGTGAATACTCTATATGCTGCCAGGCCTGTTGTAGCTGGAACAGAGTCGAATGCAGAGGGTTAAAAATATCATCGTTCATTAATTGCTGCTCCCCAAAAGAAACCACAGCTTTGAAGTACGAAGTATGATTACTATAAATAAAACCAGCAGAGCCAAGGCAGCCTGCCCATTCCCTGCCCCGCGGGGAAACTTGCTGGGTCTCACTCTGATCTCTTACACAGCGCTTTAATGTCCTACTAGCTCTTCCACTGCACGTGGGTTAAATATTTCTCACAACGCAAACACTTCAGCACTTACTGAATTGCATTTGCTCGCATACATCCCGGTCTGCATCGGAACGGCTGCCCTATAGCTCCTCAGGCCAGTGACAGGAATAAAAAGTCATTTTACTCTTTATTCAAGTGTTTGTAGAAATTCACTTAAGTGTAATTCCATTTAGCTGGAAAACAAATTGTTTTGTAATACGAGCACACTACTCTGTTTACTCCTACTGCTCCTCTCCAAAACAGAGGCAAATTAACAACCTCTTCAGATGATGCCCACGTAACACACAATCATTTCATGTATCTCTAAACAAAGCTCCTTTAAGGTTTATCAAAATCCTTTCAACAAACTTCATCTCTGCATCTCAATTCCTTCTTTACAGATCTGCTTGTCAGGGGTCATCATGGATTCTGGAGTTTCACGGTGAGCATCTCCTCACCTTCCTTGGTGGTCCTGCCTGAAAAGGGTTTTCTGGGATTTGGGTAATGTTAGTAAGCAAATGTGCATCTTTTTGGCTAGGACTGCAGCGAAGGGATGAAGAGAAAAGGGATTCTCGGCAGGAGAGGCAGGGATAGTGACACTGGGAGACGTGCAGCCAACCCCCGAGGGCAGGACACGGGAAGGCAGGGCTAGGAAAGGCAGGACACGTCTCAGATGCGGCCAGGAAGGGTTCTGCTCTCTCGCGCACCAAGCGATAGGGCAGCTTGGCTTCAGAGTGCTCCAGCCAAAGGACTCGTGGTACCTGGTGCCACTCAGGGACATACTGCGTTTCCAAGGGAGATGCAAAAGATGTGCAGTGAAATAACTACAGTTCTGCAGGAAAACTAACAAACAAACGCACAAAAACAAGAAAAATCCACATGTCTCAGGGTTAGCACTAAATTTTGTAGAAACCAAGCTGCCTATCCCTTTGCACTGATAAATGCTCTGCTTTCTATCTGACAAAGCACAGTACCTATCTCGCTCTCCCAAGCTATGCTAGAACTGGAAATTTGTGACATAAAACATTAGATGCTACTTGTGCCTGCTGAGGACTTGCTGGCACCTTTTTGGCAGTGTATTCTTTGTGTCTGCAGGTTTGCAGCGGGTGGGCCAGGGGAATCGCAGTAAGAGGTGAGGAAGGGAGAACCGGAGGAGATGAAAGAGCCGCAGGGCAAGGTAGGAGTTTGCAGGGGTGTTTGTTATTTCCACGCATGATCCTGGGTGCAAACAGAGGCATAAAAAAATGCCCCACTCCTGCCCAGCATGCGCTTCTGCCTCCCCCCAGACCGATCATATATCTTGAGTAGATGTTTGAGTTGTCAAAAGGACATAGCGGTTGGACTGATCGACCAGTCACAGTCTTAGGCACAAGGCCTGGGTCAGCCGTGGTGTGCCCTTTGGGCCTTCACGTCTCCCTGGCATCTTGTCAGTCCCCTGTGTAGGGACAGATTCTGTCTCTCAGCAGCTCGTCCTTATCAGAAGTAGCATCAGGTGAAGCTAATGATGTCCCAGTGGTTTCTGCCACAAATCGTGTTTCCACGATACTGTCTTACAAGAAAAGTGCATGTGGGCAAGATTGTGATCTGCCGTTGAGCATCTGCTTTGTGCCCCGACATGCTTGGCTCCCCTCCAAGCCCAGATCACACAGCACCCTGTTAACGACCCTCTGGTCCCCGCGCCAGCCGCCATCTCGGAACAGGGAGAGGTTCCGTTCCCAAGGCGCCCAGCACCTTTCCCTCAGGCCAGAGGCACCACAGCCCCGCGCCTGAGCGGCCTCACACAGGCCCCGCTCCGACGTGATTGCCCCTGAGCGGCCTCACACAGGCCCCGCTCCGGCGTGATTGCCCCGAGCGGCCTCACACAGGCCTTGCTCCGAGGTGACGCAGAACGTGGCGGCTTTAAAGGGCAGGTGACGGCCACCGAGGCCGCAGCGCAAGAGGCCGCAGAGACACGGGACACGGGTGCTGTGCGGCCGCCGAGCCCTGCGGGATTGCTGCCCCCGGGGCGCTCAGCATGAGGCTCCCCCGCCGCTCTGCTGCGCACCGCGTCTTCAGCCTTTCTTCTTACGGTTTGCAGGGGAAAAACCTTCTCGTCACTGACTGTGCACACAGAAATAAATCACTCGCATCCCTACAGTGCAAGCAGGATGAATGAGTGGAATAACTCCTCCTACCTTCTGGAGTAGATCAGTTGTGATAAATGTAAATAAGTGAAACTTATTTAAAGAACTCGGTGGCTTTTCACATCACAGGTATACCCATGATGGGAGCATGCATCTGTAATGTAAGAAGCATTATGTTTTGGATGGGAAAATATGTGGGGTTTATGCACATGTATTAGTACAAGCAAATTCATGAGGTTTGGCAAAATAAGTCCAAATTGGCTTTTGAGGGGAGCTGCTGCTGAGTTTTTCTTACTGTTCCTGTCACTCTTGTGTTTTCTCTCAAAAAACAAGATCTACCTCTTTCTATAACAGCTTCCCCATGGCATCCCTGACAGTACATTCAGTACTTCCACCTGCAATTCTTCCCTTGTTTCCTCCTGATTTGTACTGTTTCTGATAGACCAACAAATTATATTCAGCCTTATTTTTTCAGACAAGCATTTGAATTTCTTAGGTATCACCGTCTCCACTGAGTATAAGCTGAGAAACTGCACAAGTCTTTTATAGCAACAAATAAAGAGAAACCAAGAGAAAAGGTACTAGCCGGTGCTGCCTGTTTGTCATCACAGCTCCCTGCATGCAGAATCCCTGGCAACAAAAGACCAAAACTACCTTATGCAGAAGCTCCTCCTGTCTGGGGATCCCCATGCTCAGAGCTGTGAGTCCCAGGCACAGCCCAAAGAGCTATGTTAAAGGAACTTTATTAAGGTTATGAAGCCAAGCACTCCAAAGTTAAATAGCAACAGAATGAAGGAATCTTGTGCAGCCTTGTTGGGTCCCCACTGGGTATATTTTCTATGTATATTTAATATATAATATTTGTATATGTATTTTAATGAAGTCTTTAATTATGATCTATGCTATTATTTTCAGTACGACCTCTGCCTCCTCAGTTAAAAAGCTACAGCTACTCGAGAGATCAATCAGGAGGAGTAAAACAAAATAGGATGTGCTGAAAGGACACAAATAATCCATAATGAATGAAGAAGCAAAAGAAAAGATCATCTCTTGGCCAGGAAACCATCATATTATCCAGCAGAACCAAATGTGAGAAGCCACCTCTGCCCAAATTCTTGTGATGGGAATGCTTCTCATTTAAAAAACTTTTTCAAGGGGTCTCTAGTGTGCTCCTCATGTCTCAAGTGCTGACCCTGACATTTTGAGGATGGATTTTCACAAGGAGGGAGCATTGAAACCTGTGAATCAGGTCAGCAGCAGGCATGTATGAATACATTAGAAAGCTACATTAGTATCATGGGTTGGGTCCCCATGCAGTGGGGACCCAACGTCTCGAAAAGAATGTCAGAAATTAGTGCTAAGCAATCTATGCTTTGAGGTCTGTGTGCTCTAGCACACACCAGCTGCCACAGGAATCCCTCACAAGCAGGACTTCAAAGCATTCACTCTTATTTTTGATGGCACATATTATCCTATCGCTTAAATGAAAGATTGGGCACCTGCTTGTTAATGGGCACCAGTGACACAAGTCTTCTGAGGGAAGCGGTATCCGAGAAGTAGAGAACAGCTGAGCTTGGAGGCACATCTGGAGAGCAGTTAGTCCAGTTGCCCTGCTCAGAGTAAGGCCAGACAGGAACCTGAAAACTTGACTGAAAAGAAAGAATCCACAGGAAAAGGAATGGCACCTTACAGGACTGCACAGATTTTGCAGAAGTCACTGATGCACCTGGACCGTTTTGCTCCACCACAAATTCCCTTCTCCAAAATGAAGGGGCATAACTGAAACCAGACTGTATGGTCAGGCTGTTGGATCCTCCCAACAAAGATGAGACACGCTTTATTTGTAAACGTTGGCTGTTTTGCTCATGCAAAGAGGGGTGTTGCCTCTCTCAGTTGTGCCGACAACAGTTTATGAGGCCCCGCTGTAAGATCAGTGAAATGATCTGCGGGAAAAAAGCTATTCTCAGGGTTATCTTTCAGTCAAATCCATTCTTCATCCACTGTAACCCTACAGGCAATTCAGTTGGCTCAGCTGAGGTGACAATAAACTGCAGCAATAATGTACCATGAAATTATGGTCTCAGGTATCTTTGGTTTCATTGCAGAAACCACATAAACAGGGTGCAGCCTCTTCTGCTTCCCCGACCTTTCATCCCTTCAGCTCAGCTCTAGTGTGGTTCTTGTTGTCCTCATCCTTAGCATGGTCCCACTCTTATTTTCTCAACAACCTGCAGTATTTGCTCCTTGTTTGCTCCCTACATCATGCTAATTCTCACTTCAGTGGGTCACACTGAGCATGCGCAAACTGCAATTTTTGTTTGTCAAATACAGGCAAACTTTGAGTAAATAAGCAGCCACATCCCTGTTAGAGAGGCCATTTCATTGCCAAATTTCATATCTCTGTCAAATATTGACTGTCCAATACTCAGGCTATTCAGTA
>JAVCKT010021828.1:0-25422 GCA_032273925.1 Rhynchotus rufescens
AAAAAAATGTGAACACTAAATGTACTTAAAATGTATATGGACATTCTAAAGAATATATAAAAATCCCAAGGTCTATTGTGCTCCAGATCAGAACATAGTTACAGAAAACAGAAACATAATAATGGTATTTTACCAGCTGTGAAAAAGTATTTTTTAAACCTTTTTCCTATTCTTCTGCTTTTATATATGCTTCTTTTCTCCTTGAAGTTATTCAGCTACAGTAAATGCAGTAAATTCATAGAGATGTATGGAAAACATTTTGAAAAACCCAGTCTATACTCAAGCTTTGATATTTTACTTATTACCTCCTTGGCAGTGTTTCAGCTACAGATCATTTCTTCATTTTGAAGGTGGCAAAATAGCAGAGGCTTATTGGTAAGGGATAAACTAATCATTCTGTTTCTCCCCTTCTATTTGGTTCAAAACTGATTTCAGCCAAACCAGATTTTTTTTTAAAAAAATCCCTTTCTAGCCATTCTTGTCAATTGGTTGCCATGGTGACAACACAGTTGGATATACTCAATTGTGCCATGATTTCTTTGAGTCTAAAGCCTGTGTGTGACATCTGCAGGCTTCCAACTCCAGGGTTGGAAGGAGTGGGGCAGATCTCTTACAGGTCCCAACAGGAGTCTAGTGAAAATCTTACACAATCTCAAAACATGCTAACAAACCTGCAGCTTCATACCAAAGCTTTCCTCTTAAGAGTATCCCTCAAGGAATCTCTGTGCTCGCAAGTTCCTACATGTGGATCCTCTGCCCCAGACTGAGTCCTGTCCAAGTCTCTTCAGTCTACTGTATATTTGCTGTAGGCCTCAGGCCAACAGATAACACCTCCCACATTATCACAGTCCCGGTGGAAGCTTTATCCTCCAAATCCTGGCACTTGAGTTCTGTGCATGTAAGCCCTGAAAGCAGAGAGGCCAACCAGGTGTGCAGGCTGCTCCACCTCCACACACGGCTCTTCCTCAGCTATTTCATTACTTAACCAGGGTTTATAAACATTGCCCGCTGTGGTGTTTCCTTGCACAGAATCTGACACAATCTCCCTTAAGATAGAGGCAAGGAGTTAGTAAACAGGTAATGAATGTGGATAGAAGAGAAATTGTATGCTTTTGTTTTAACAAAAATAGTCTTTCAAACAAGATCCTCATGCAACTCTTCATATATCTCTGATAAACAAGATGTTTCCAAATGGAATTTACAGAGCTGAACAGAAGAGGGAATAAGAGCTTCCCCTTGTCAACTGGCTACTAACAAAAGAAAAATATGAGGAGTGAATATTTTTAAAAAATTCCAACAGTGCTGTAATATAATTAAAACCATTAAAAATGCTGTACTCTGGTTTTGCTCCCTGAAGCTGTATGTTATTTTTCTTTTTTAAGCTGTCACCACATTTTGATACCATAAGGAATAAACTAAATCAAGACAAACACCCATTTCAGAGTTGGAGATTCTGATTGAAATATTAACTCAAACTTCAGAAACTAGCAGATGCTGTTCAGTTAACAGCAATCATCAACATCTCTCTCACTATTTGTTGACAGTAGGTATTCAGAAGGTAAGCAACACTGAACCAGCACAAGCACAACTGCAGAGACAAGACCACGAGAAAACGGCCACAGAAAACTTTAAATTTTGGAAATTTGAAGTGTCCTACTTAAGAAAGCTTTGAGGAACATCCCAAATGATCCATATAATATCACTTAAAAATATGCAATATTGCTCTCTCTAGTTTGGCAGCCATTCTGATAGAGGTAAGACAGGGAAGGGTAAGAGGGATAGAGGTAAGAGAGAAGGGAAGAGGAGGGAAGGGGAGGGGAGGGAAGGAAAGGGAAGGTGTATTAATTGCATTCCTGGTTGGTCAAGAAAAATTGCCAGTTATGATTTCTTTCAGCTTTGCAAAAAACTTAGAAATGTAATACAATGCTCTCCCATCACCTTCTTCAAATCTAAAAACCTACTCAAGAAAAGTGAAGATACATTAATAGAATATTTCTCACCAAACCTCTGGCACTGCACAGTGTCCCAGACAAACAGTACTGAACATCCTAATTGCTAAATTCTCAAGGATAAGCAGAATTATTTGCACCATTCTGTAGAGCCTCATGGCATGGCTGAATTGGAAACCCTATGAGTTAGGTCCCACATAAACACCTCTTAAGATGCGAAGACATAGACTTCTCTCTCCTCAACCCACACTGTCACACACGAGTAGATCCAAGTAAGTGTAAGAAATACACTGTGGTGAACACTATTGCTCATAAGGGTCATTCAGTGTACTGCTGGAAGATAGAGATAGAAAACGCATTTTTTGCGTTACTTTGTTTTGTTTTTTAAAAGGATTTTTTGGTCTGTCTAGGTGCTATCAGTTTGCTCTGTTTCTGCAGGCGACGCTGTGTATGTGTGCACGTTGCAGAGGAGGTTTACAGAGCTGGTGCTAGTGTTGTAGAACAGCAAAACTGAAATGAATGTTGCTCTTCCAGGCAAACATGGTTTAGAAAATGTTGTACCTGCAACTCCTTTACCATCGAGGCCAAAGAGTAATGGTTTACACTGACCCCTTGGTATCCTTTGACATAATATTAATTTATACCAGCAAATCATCAGTAAAAAGAAAGCCCTTTTTGATCCCCATCGTAGATTCAAGATTGACAGTTTCTAACTAAGACAAGTTTATAGCTAATACAAATGATCCCGATATTAGTTTAGCAAACATAAACAATTCATGCTCAGCCTACTATTCACAAACTTGTGCATGTAACTTCCCAGTGATGGATTTTTCTTATATCAGCTGCAACACCAAGACCCTTGTCCTTCAAGTTAGCTGCCTGAGTTTTACTTTTAAGGGAGGGACTGGCTGTTAACACACACAAGATTATGAAGGCCGCATCTGCTCCCTGCAATGCTACACAGAAAAATTAAGCTGCATAAGAGTCTTTTCATTTCCGATCTGCAGAGCAAAATATCTTCCTTGTTTTTCTGAATTGCTACAACCCTGTTGCCTTAAGTGACATCTGGACCTTTTAGCTGAAGGTAAGAGTATTTAATCAATATGACAGTATCTAGTGCATGGACTTTGCCAGTTTAAACAGGAAAAATTCCCGGATGAGGCACTGAGCAAGATCTGAGACAATCCTGAAAGGTGCTGTCTCTGACCTAAAGCTGGAAGAGAATCTCAGCCGTCCATTTTTCCATGGGGATAAATTGCAAAGCAGTGGTAGGAAAGGCAAGCCTGAGGATTTTGTCTCAGGGGAAGAAGGTACTAAAGACCATTTGTGGTAAAATAGTCTAGCAGAGTACTTTGTGTCTCTCCTGACCGCAGTTGAAATGATGGGGCCAGATGTGTCTCATGGGCCACCGACTAGAGAAAACTGGTTGTGAACCTTCCTTGGATCAACATGAAAGAAGCCTAAGGCTACAAGGTACCAAAGCTGCCAATAGATGAGACTCTTTGAAGTTTTCTATTTAAAAAAAAAATGGACAGACGTATTTTTAATTTTGCATTAGCGTGTTGTGCTGAGTTTTTTTAACCGACTCTGTGATTGTTGATATTAATTAAAGTGAATGGTAGATTATTTTCTAAAGGCTATAATTTAAACCAGTAGTTGAATATAGACTTGAGTGTAACATTCTTCAGCACAAACCACAAGGTATGCAAGCCGGGAATGAACTCTATTTTTTTCATGTTGAAGGACAGATTAAATATTTTTTTTATTAATTCTAATGCTAGCAAAAAAAGTAGGATCCCCGTTTTTTTTCTCTAGTTTCTCAGTACACTTAATTGATGAGTTCTACCAAGCTGTCAAGCTGCTTTTAAAACTCATTCTTTTCCATAGAAATATTATCCTCCTTTTATTAGTTTGAGTTGATAAATGGATGCAGAGTCTTTGAGGGTATTGTGTACTGTCAGCGGAATACATCTTTCAAATGCATCCACTGCAATGGAGCTGAAAAAATATATATCATGAAACACTTAATAAAAAAGATACACAGATTTGTCTTTTACAAGATCATGGGACTTGAGTCTATCTCCAGGGAGGAGTTCCAACATGAGAAAGAAAATACATAGTTCAAAAGCCCATGTTTTCAATTTGTGGCCACATGGTTTAAATTATCCTTGTATTTATTAAGGGCGCTAAATGGGCAGCTCAACTTAGGGGAAAGGGTCATTCAAGTTGAAATAGTCATGTTTAATCCCTCAGCTAGCTGCAGGTTAATTACGCTTTAAGATGCTGAATGTTCGTTACACAGTGTGTGTTAAAATGTCACATGAGACACAGCTAGAGGGGTTTTGTCATTTGTCGCTATATTTCTTTCCACTTCTAAATCTCTCTATTGTAAACAACAAGAGAAATTTGCTAAGTGCCTGGCCTACAGGCATAGCAATCCTGTCCGCTCCACAAAATCTATACTATCTCCAATCCTGTGCACTTTGGTTTTGCAAGTGTGCACACTCTGCATTTTATAGTCTTCTTCCGATCCCCTGAAATTTAAATATTACAGGATTTTTGTGCAATCAAAATCACAAATGACTAGTGTAAGACTTTAGACTTTTTTTAAACTTTATGCTATAAAGTCTTATAGCTTTTTTAGGGGGATCCCTAAAATTACATTGCATGTACTTGCCTGGGAACTTGCTAACATAGCATTTCAGGGAGAAAAGAGAAAAAGAACTAAAATTCAAAAACAATGGTTAAAGCTGATCAAAAAGTGATTCAAAATGAGCAGCAGTATGAATTCTTCATCTTTTCTCCTTATTAATCATCTATCAATATGGAAATAAGTTTCTTTTGATTGTCAAGGCAATCTATCCAAATACCACCTTTATTTTTTTTTCTTTTTTTAGCTCTTTATCCAATAACTGACCCTGATGAGAATTTAAATTACACTTCTCATTCTATCTATTTACTAGTTCTCCCAGGCAACATATTCAAAACCTCCACTGTGTTTCATAGAGAGCTGCAATGTGTTGTTTCCCTTCTTCACTCAGGCTGACACAGCAAAAGTGAAAGCCTGTAAACCTGGGATGTCCTGGGCATTCATATCCAACTTGATCATCTGAATGTTTTCCAGGAGGAAAACAAAATAAAATAAAACAAAAAACCAAAACAAGCAAAAAAAAAAAAAACCCAAAACACAGAAGATTTCTGAGCATGGTCATGTCTCAAGTCACTGTTAAATTCAAACAAATATTTGTGGGAAAACTGCTTCCACTATTCTCCTAGCACTCATAACTTAATTATAGTAGCCGCCAGGCATCTTTAACTTTCGTGACCAGCACTTAGACAACAGATCACTCTGGGTCTCAGTGACCTTGGCAGTTGTAACTGGGTAATATTTTCACAAGGATGAAATGTTCTTGAATACATTTCTCCAGTGTACTAGTGTTCACAGGCATTTCTCAGCAGACCTGACCTGAAGTGCAAACATAATTCTTCGGTTTCACCTAGAGGTTTATTGATAAACTCCAGAAAACGTGAATTTCCCTTCCCTCTTCCCTGAGACCCAGTCCCTGTGACAAAAGGGAGCTGTTAATACCCTTCCTTTGAGCCCTCCATGAGCAGCGGGAGTGTGGACCAAAGGCCTGGACCCTGGAGTCCTTGAAAATATCTGCTGGTCACACATCTGAACAGGAAGAGGAACACAAAGGTAACTGAAAAAAAGAGCGAGGAGAAGAATTATTTATTTTTTTAAAAGATATTGTAGTATAATGTTTCACATAACATTGTTCCTGAGGTTCATTGCAGACATTGGTCAACAGAGGTTGATACAGAAATCTCTGTATGGGAATTAGTGTTTTTTAAAAGATAGTCTTCCGTCTGCACTTAAAACGAAAGCTGAAATTATATCAGCAGCTTAAGAACAATGGGGTCTCTACATTTCTAAAATCTCTACATTTTTTATCTACTTTTCTCTCTGACAATATCACTTTTAGCCAGTTCCTCTCAAAACATCATGTCCTGTTTTATCAAACTGAAGAAGCCAAGTGTTGAAAGAGCTGGAGCCCTTGATTTATGGCTCATTTTTCCACTTTGAGTCATGGAAAAGCAAATCCTTACCTTTAAATCATATCGATCTGAATTGTCCGTGAAATTTTCAGGGAAGCTTAAGAAGGCCAGCTATTTGCATTCTGTTTAGATTTGTCATATTTACAGAAATGGTGTATAGCATGCTCTTCCAAATGCCATATTTTGGCCAAGTTCAGATAGCTTTCTTCTGCTGAAAGCTATCATGTTAGTCCTTGAGGAATTGTGGTAAAATTATATAGCAAGCATATCAAACTGCAGGTCTTAGGAAAAAAAGACGGGGGCTCATATTTTTGCCTATGGAAAGCTATTTTCTTGAAAAAAAAACAGAGAAGCCAAATACACTGGAAATCACACAAAGTTTAAAAGAAGGAATTCTCAAAAAGAAAACAAAACAAAACAAAAAAGATGATTTACAAGCCTCTGAGCTTGAATAAGCAGATAAAATACTGCCCCACACAGTCCCCCAACCTACTGACTCTTCCCAAATAGAACATGAGCACCCAAAATGCTAAGAGATATGAAACTAAGGCAAGCCTGACATTCATTGCTCGTAAAGTGGTTTTGCTGCCTCAACATGGCCTGGGTTGTGTGTTTCCTTTTGGTATTTCTCAGCACCTTGGGAGAGCAATCCAACTTTCTCATGACTTAGAGCTTTACCTGTACAGTCTCTTTTTCTGTAAAGGATATCAGGTAAAGCATGCTGGTTCCTCAAAAGGATAATAGTGATTGCAGTCCCGGACATCAGCCTGTCATCAGCACAACCCTAGCTGAGCAAAACTCAGCCCATTTCTCATCTCTGTTTTCTGTAACATGACTTTCTTGATGGTTAGATCTTAGGTGGTTAGAAATTAGATGGTTGCAGAATATTTAACAATCTATTGTATATTTCAGATCAAGTATTACTGAATTTAAATGATTACTGATTTATGTTATATCAAACATGATGGTTCTGTTAGAAAGAACTACAAGCTATCTGGACATCTGCCTCCTGATACTGCCTTTACTATACCAGAAAATCTAGACTTTGGAGTTGAAAACTCATTTATTGAATAATCCCATTTGATGGCAGAAGTAAGTATAGAAGGATGCTAATAAAATGCATTACATATTGCATTCAAAAATCAACCTATGCTTTTAGGAAACTTTCTGCACTCTAGGACCTCATAAAATCCAAATGTATTTCAGATAGCTGGGTAGACTCACAGCGATCCTGACTAAAATCAGCAGACTCAGTGTAACTTTCCAAAACTCTTTAGTGCTTTTGATGAGTATGGAAATAAAAAATATGTTAAACTAACATTGTCGAAGGGTAACCTGAAAGGACAGAGCTGGGATGAGGTAATGAGGGAGGATAGCTTGTTTCCTTGACTGTCTAGGCTCTCCTTGTACACTGAACATACTACTTTTCCAGAGAATAGATTATTATTTTTATTGTTATTAAACCAAGGAGAAATGGAGCAACTGAATTTAATTTTGACTGTTTGGTGTAAATGTTCACAAAAGGTGGAAAACGTTTTTGCTCAAATGGTGTCCCATCATATCTATATCTGTCTTGTTTGAAATGATTCTCCCTTTGTTATGACAAGACAACCACGATAAAAGCTGTTACCAGCAGTAGGTAACAGCAGCACAATAAGCATGATCCTAGCAGAACTTTAAATCTCTGATTCTGATCATCTGCTAGTTTGCTAGATAGTGTTATGAAGCTGAAATTGAAGCTAGGAGATTTCACTAAAGGGCTTTAAAGACAATACAGAGTACTAAGTCTTCATTGTCCATCTACATAGAAAGGTTTGGGCATCTCAGCCAAACACCCTAAGAAGCTAAATGTTGTATGGGGAACTACTGAAGAGTTTATTTGTTAGAAATGGGAATTGTAATCATGTTTCTGGGCTCTTCACTCTTAACTAATTCTGGTTAAAATTAAGGTGTCTCCAGCTATGCAGCGTCCAGAGCCCCTTTGCATGTTCCCAGGTGCAGGACTTGATATCTCCCCTTGTTGAACTACATGAGATCTTGTTGACCTCTTTCTCCCACTTGCTGGGGACCTACTGAAAGGCAACACAACCATCTAGTGAATCAAACACCTCTCAATTTTTTTTACTGTCTGCAGATTTGCTGAGAATGTACTCTGTCCCATCATCCAAGTCATTAATGAATTAATGTCAAATAATGTTGGTCCCTGTATGAGCCCCTCCGGACACCACTGAAGACTCATGTCCAGCTGGACCTTGTGCCACTGATGGTAAAACTTTGAATCTTGCAGTTCATTCAGTTTTCAGCCTACATCTAGCCAATACTTCACCAGCTTTGGGATATTTAGGTATTCAAAATGCCATGTGAAGTTGTATTTAAGATGGAATAGACCATCCTGGCTTCCCTTCCCCACCCTCAAAACTGGCCCCATCACTGTTTAATAAAGGTGCAGAACCTTTGATTGAGGCTATTGATAAGGCAATAGCCTCATATACAAGAATCAGACCAACATTTTCAGCAGAGGGAGATTCCTTCTACTTCAGGTATTTCATGTGAGCTGACATCAGTGTGTCTCATTCCACCCTGACACGCAGTGTTGCAAAGAAGCAGAACATTGCAATGTCTGTGATTTTTGGGCAAAATAAATAAATATGTAAGGTGTTAAAGTTCAACAGTGGCTTTTGGTGGGAATTCTTCCAGTTTTGTCCCTTCACCTAAACTCCATCACAGTCTAATAAAAAATATGCAAAAAGGCCTTCTTTATTTACCTGACATTGATACTATTATAGTAATTTTAGATTCTGCATCATATTGGACACATTTTAAAATGTGCTATTAACTCTTCCCATTCCTTAAAAGTTCAGCACTTTTACTTGAGGTGGAAGCATGACTCCCTGTTTTTTTGTGGGGTTTTTTTATTTGCTTTTGTTTTTCTTGCATCACAACCTCCCCTTCTGTAACTGAGGAAGAAAATCAGAGAGAGGAGGTGGAAGCCCTCCCAAATTCGTCAAATAATAACTTTTCATTTCCATGACACAGGTTGTGCTTCATTTTAGCAGAACAGCTCGTATTCCTCTTTGTTACAGCCAAAAAAAAATGTGCCTGTCCCCCCCTCATAGCCTATCATTTTTGATGGACACAAATAATCAGCCTTTCTGCATTTTTGTGTCAATGTTCAAGATTTTACTGTTCATACCTGGCAGTTGACTTTTATTTGGCACAATCTTGTTCTGGGTCCCCACAGAATATTCTTGAACAATTCTTGATTTTTCTCAATGTTTTCCCACTTAAAATGTGTATATGTGTTGGCATATGTGTTATGACAACAAATGTCTCAAGATTTAGAAAACTAGCATTATTAAAGTTCTAAATGCTCAGATTTTTAATCAGTACTCTATTTCATTTGCATAACATAAATCCCAATTCACTGTGACCTCTGGTACCTCAGTAACTACTTTTTTTTGCAAGGATCTGTGACAAACCCTTTTTCATTCACCAGACTTCAGTCCAATATCAAGTTACCTTGCACTGGATATAGAACTTCCTGTTTTTAGAAGACAACATTATTATTTATAGAAACACTAAGGAAATTTGTTATTGGTCACAGGAGATCAGCAGCAAATGGCCCACTAGTTGAAGTCATCCATGGTAAGTTTCTTGCTTACCTTTTGATAATTGTTGTTATTTCCCACATCTCCAACCAATTATTAACAGATGCTTAAGGAGCCAGTCATTTTATCTCCTAGTCCAAGCTGCTCAGCTGTAAAAGACACTTACCGGCAACCTGTCTTTTGCTCCAAAAACGTATGAAAATGGGGTTTTCAGGTTTAAGGAACTTTAAAGGCATATCTGCAGAGTAAGAAGAAATAGAGCAGAGCTAGTATTGCTAGCAGACACCCTTAGTCGCAGCATGACACTCGATCTATAGCTGGGCCAGCTCTGGTTGTAATGTATCTGAGTACCTGGACACTACACAGGAGCTAATAAGTATCAACTCTATGAGCTTATTTTTAGGCCTAGGGCCAAATAAACAGAGCTAAATTGCATCTGCACTCATCCTGGCACATGTCCAGTCTACTCAAGTGTCTCTGCATCCCAACATCCAACTTTCTTCTCATTACAAACTCTGGGACTGACAAGGAAAAGCAAGCTCAAATATCTCCACACCTGCCGGTATGGACATGACCAAGACTTATCCTCAGCATTTCTGCTTTTCTCCTTCCAACCTTTCTCCAAACCCTTCACGTTATGGGGCATGGTCAAGGACCAAATCGGGAGGAAAGCTGACAGCACTGGCTGTCTCATCTTCATTCTTTTCACCATTCATTATAGGCACTGTTTTAAATTACACCAAAAAAAATAGCCTATAAAGCTCTCATCAATCTCACTTGTTCAAATGCAGCTTTTGTGCATTAATCTTGTACACTGACATGAGTAAACAATGCCACATGTGGCCACAGTGATGGAGCTCCTTGTTTCTTCATTCATCCCAAGGTGCACTGGTCTGAATCTTTTTCTCTCATTTTTTCCTTTAAAAATACTGTAGGGAAGAAAACAGTTCAGCTGCCTTTTCACTTAAGAGTCAAGAACTCTTAAATTTTAGAGTCTTAAGAACTCTTCATTTAAGAGTCAAGGGGAATTCAGAAAGAAGTATGTCACAATCTGCAAGCAAAGGAAAGTGGGACATCTCAGCCCACCTGCACTTGTTCTTTTCTTCTCTTTGGACACATAGAGATCTCGGGGCTATTTCTCAATCAAGGGAAACAAGGCGGCTTCATTAATCCTGCATGCAATAGGTGTGTGATACACCTTCCCATTTTGTTTTTCCTTTTAAAAGATATTTCAGTTCAGCATGGAAAGAGCTTCATAAGTGGGACACTGAATTTCAAACCCGCAAGAGTTCATATCCTGGGGTGTAACTTGGACTCTCTTCCTACAAAAACCAGCATAAAATCACTCCTCTGGGTTGCCAGCTCTCATGATTTTATCCAAAGCTTCACAAATTTAAAGCTGGTCTTGAAGTCCCAGCTGCTGGAACCAGGAGACCAAATACAAACCTCAACTTTCATTCCTGTGAGAGAAGTTTCCATCCCTCCTGTTTGCAGAGGAAAGTTTGAAAACATGACCTGATTGCACTCTTGCACACTGCTGGGAAGGCAGGAGGAGCTGACTCATGATTTTTACTGCTCAGGAATCGCAGTTTTGGGACAAAGGCCAGGGGGGAACAGAACTTGAGACCTCGGAGCCTCATTCATTATTGCTATTTGTGCTATTGCAACAGGAGATGCCAATCTTCAGCAGGTTTGAGGTGACAGCAAAATAGTCTGGTTCATGTGGATAGATACTAGTCCAGTGTCCTCCTTCCTCCTAAATAATACTCTAGAAAAGGCTGCGCTCAGTGCAATGCATATGAGAAATTCCAGGCACTTTGGTCATTCTGGTGAAGGAATATTCCATTAGACCACATGCATCAGCTCCTTAGGAGGGATGCGTGGCTCCTCTTGCCCAGGTCCTTCAGCAGCATTCCCTTCCTAAAGGAATGAGTTTTAACTGCAGTAATTTCAGAGCTATCATTGCTCACAAACCATTTCACTCAATGGCCTTTAGCAAAACAACCCCAAAGGACTCATTTGTCCAGGTCTACCCAAAAAGTAGCTTATTATAGAATTCAACATCCTGGCAAAGTGTGTATTCAACAAAAGAGGGCTTTCTTGGGTTTGTAAGAAATTCCTAATTAAGGGGGGAAAAAAAGTAATAAATGGGAGGCAAAAGAGAGAATTAGTTAGGTGTAATGGCATGCAGCTCTGAGGGTACTGAAATAGTAGAAGATATGCTTTGTACCCTCTTGACTCAGTAGGAATAAGAAGAAATAGAGAGGAAAAGCTGTAATTTTTATTTCAGTTCATGAAGAAAAGCAAAGAGAAAAAAAAATGGTGCCAACACAGAGGATGGATTCGTCATTTTCTGAATTCTTCTCCTACTGAAGCTGATAGGAATTTTTTTGAATGTCTACATGTGAGATCAGCCACAAGTGGAGTATTTGCTTGGGTTTCATCTGAAAAAGGCATGCAGGTCTCTAGTGCTCTTTCAAAGCACTTAGTACCCTGCTTTTCCTGTTCAAGACACAGAACAACTTTCTAAGAGAACAAGACCAGCAAGGGTTCTGAACATATCCACTGTCTGGATTTCTCTTTATTAATTCTGTATTTACTAACACAGCTACACAGCTATTTCTGGAAATCTGCTTAGGGCTAGAAACAGGAGAAAGTGAGGATGGGTGGGTAGGAGGGAAATAATTTGTTTTTGTCGTTACGAGATTGTGGGGTTTTTTTCTGAGTTTTTCTTTCTTGCTGTTGTCTTGACTTTTGAGTGCGGTGGGGCCTCAGCTTTGCACACAGAGCCTTTAGCGACAGCATTCTCCAGGCAAAATCTCTTTTTCCACTTCACCACAGCATTGTGTTTATGTGCTTACTACAAAAGGAGAAGGGGTTATTTGGCAATTTAGGTTCATATTGTCAGTGTTGTCCCTCTAGATAGTTGGGTGGAGGTGTTTTTCTGTGTTAAATTCTTTGTGGACTGTCATTTCTCTCATGCTGCACCAGTGAGCAACATACCATTTTCCAGGACACCCTGCTAGACTGCTTCCAATGTCACACTGCGCTGTTCAAAACTGGCCCTGGAACCTCCAAAGAGCCTCAGCCGTAGAACATCAAGATGCCCGAGGGCTCCCTGGCAGGTCAGGAGTAATAAATAAGGTAGGAAAGGGGAGGGGGACACAGCAGTTGGCACTACAAAGCCATGGCAGATGCTGCATGGAGAATTATTATATGCCTCCTCTCCATACAGGGGGCAAAGAAATGTCACTTCTGCTCAATCACAGAGGCAAACATGAGAATCCACATATTTACACCACCTATGGTAGGTGTTATGGTCAGAAGGAAGGCTCCTTCTCTAAGCAGCGGATCCCCTCTCTTTTCCAGGCGGCAAAGAAGAGCCAGGCCATGTTTCTGCCCAGCTGACAATGGAAACCATGCCAAAGAGAACAGCTCCTTAATTTAGATACCTCGGGTGGGTGCCTGATGTGCAGTGATGTGAATATCTCTTTAAAGCAAACCCTACTGAATTATTTCAGGATATGAGTCCCTTTGCTATCCTGGAATGCACCTCCCGCAAAGCAGTCACCCCACGGTGCACACCAGTATCCTGTCCACTAATCATTTCCTGCTCACATCACGGGAAAGGCAATTTCTAGAAGGTAGACCCAAGTCATTGCTTGGTGCACATACACATTGCCCTAGTTTGAGTGAGGAGGGCCCACTGCCTGCCTGCCTTGTTTTCCCCTTAAAAAGAAGATAAATAATTAAGAAATAAACTATGTTAAGAAATAAGTGTTTTCTATCCCTACAAGACCCATGTAGACCCAAATATAAGCAGTGCATTCAGCACCCAAAATGTGGTCCTGGGTTATCCAGGGTGTAAAGCAGCTCTTGCTATGGCAAAATCTGCAGTTGTTGCGGGACTTGTTGCTACAGTGAAGAAGTAAAATCTCACATATCATACAAGCACAAATTAAATCTAGGCTGAGGCCCTTTTTGTCAAAAAAAAGACCCTTTACGTTTAATTTAGAATATCGTTCCTTGCAACTACAAAACAGATTGACAAAACAGATTTTTAAAACTACCTATGAAAGTTCACTCAATGACAGGATACCAAAAAGACTCTTTTGTGCTAAAGTGTTAATTATTAAAACATGACTGAAGAGTTAGTTCAATTTACAGTATTGCCATTAGGAAGAACATTGGAAAAAAATATGCACATTAAAAGGCTATATTATATATTCTGTTACTTGGAGAGTCTCTTAGGTGAGAAAAGACAAGCTACAGAGCCGAGAAACTCTACACTGCAATGGTACTAGCTCTTGTTTTCTCTCAGTGCAATCTCATTTATCTGAAATACTACAGGAAACAAAAATTATTTGGCTAGAAAGAGATTCAAATAATCAAAAGAAATCTTGAGGAAGTAATTCAGCCAAGCATATGGACAGAAAGTACACTTCAGATATAAAAAAAATCGGTTATTCACGTAAGTGGTATTTTATTCTGCTTCATAGTGAGATTTGACCTGATTGATTTGTGGATGATCACTTATTCTGCAACATTTCACTTGATGACAACCTGATTAATTTATGGATGAATCTCTTATTCTTGCAATATTTCACTTGATGATAATTTTGTTTCTGATGTCCTGTAAAAGATATAGCATGCAGTTCTGCAGCAGGTTTTCTAAACACACAAGAAGGCATCGCCAAAAATGTACACGTAAGATCCAACATGTTTCCCTGGAAATTAGCTGTTCTTCTGTTCTGCCCAGGCTGAAAAGGCCACTTTGCTGAATTAAGGTAACTGCATAGCAAGTTGAATAAGGTACTAAGATTGTGCTTTGGTGATTTAGTTCAAAAGACCTAAAGACCAAGCTGAGATTTGGAATTCTTCTTTTTTGGTGACACAAATCCATCAAACTGAGACAATATGATGGGTATTTTTGTATTAGATCCATCTATGCACATACAATATTTTTCACATATAAAATAGCGAGACATACTCCAAAAAGTGAACTAAGTTTAGTACTAGCTTGCCTGATTATCAGTTTTTCACACCTTGAAGAAATGAAGCCCATCTGGTCCTCCAAACTCACCTCCACATAGCTCTCTCAAACCCAAAGATTTGGGTCATTTATCCTCGGGGAGGATCTCTCCTAGGATATATCCTTATCTGATAGTGTAGGTTTTTGCCCAGCAATCATGGTCACAGCATTATAAGCAGTAACAAGCTGGCACTCTCCTCACAGCTGCATGGACATGTTAAAATTAGTGCCAACAACCCAGTGTAAAGCAAGAACAGAACTAGATCCTGTGGCTTGCTGTATATATTTTTTTCTTCAGTTCCATTCTTTACTTAATTTATAACCTCCACTTCTGTTCATCTTCCTCCATTCCCAAGTCCTCAGTAATAACTCTATTTCCTCAGCTCTTTTCCCATAAATAATTCTCCTGAAATAACATGAGGAGAGCCTTTCAGCTAGCACAGTCCCCCTCGGAGGAGGCCAGGAGATCAATTACTCTCATGGAAATGCCTCAGGAAAAGGAGAATTTCAGAACAGGATTTCACACAACAGTTTTTAACAACAGGGCAGGAGAGGGAGAAGCGATGAGCTAGAAATGAGCACCACACTTACAGCTTACTCACTGCCTTGACTTTTCTGCATGCTTAAAAACACGAAAAAATAGAAGGCATGGATGGAAATGACTCTCCTTGGTGCTCGCTACACTCATCTATCGATGAGAGCGTGACGACAAGGTTTCCAAAGATATGAAAGGTTTGCTTGAGCCCAGGTCAGCCCCAAGCAATGCCAAAACTTCCACCCTTCTCTTCCTGTTCCCCACTGTCCCCCTTAGGGGTGCAGCCCAGCATCTCCTTGTGCTCCTTGTGCAATGTTCTTCTTGGAGGAGCTTTGGGAAAAGATGCCCAAGGAGAGTAGAGCTCTCAGGAGCATCCCCAAAGACTTCTTTGGCTCCTTGGTTGGTTCTGCTAACCAGCCAAGGTGCCCTATGCAATATCAACAATTTAATTTTATTGAAGCAACAGAAAAAAATGCCAACTGCCACAGAAATACCCCATTTGCAGACTTAGTAGTGTAATTCTCTTTATAGCTCTTGCTCTAATGATTTTCTTTAAATGTGATATTCTTGAAGTCACAATGCTCTCACCTAAACGCTAGTTACTGTAGCAATATACAGGCATACACTCTTTCCTATGATAGAGTTGAAGAGCTGTTTTTCTTAAGTTAGCATATGTAAAATTAGTCATCTAAAATCAGTCATAAATTGTCGCATCAAAATGTGAGACAGTATAGGAAAAGGATATATAGGAGTTAAAATAAATTCAACAGGAAGCAACAGTATTTGTTAAAAGTAGCAACTGCTATTATTAAGTATATTTGATCCTTGATGTCATTTTGCACTCTTTTTCTATAAAGTGGTTATTTAATTAGCAATAAAAATGTCTTCATTTTATTTTTTGTAGCTAATATTTCTTAAGTATTTCTATTGCTGTGCAATTTTCTAAGCCCAGACAATACTATTTCTACTTAGCATATGATTGAATTAAGACCAATAAAGAGTATGGTAAAAACACTTTCATTTAAAAATATACCTGTGCAAGGTATATCCCTGTGCAAGGGACTGTGCAAGGTGGTAACATTCACTTATCCATATACTATGTAAGTGACCTGAGGAGAGGGAGACGTGTTTTGAACCATTTCCTAATTTCTAGGTAGGTTCCCTACTGATTGTATCCCAAGCCAATTCTAATCAAACATAAAGATAATGGGAAATATGTTCCAAACATTGCACCTCTCCTGGATTCTTCCTCCAGCTTTAGGGATCTTTACTTCCTCTCTCTTTTTAAGGAGGCTTTTCTTTCCTTCTGGTGCATAGGAGACCTGCACAAGGAATTGTATTCAGAAGCAGTGAATAAGCAGTTCTCAGTGATATATAAAGCTCAGTGTAAATACACCAAGAAACGAGCAAACAAAGGAAGAAAAAACAATGCAGCAGAAATATTTTGTCTGCTCCTTTTCAGTTCAGGGGACTTGGGACTTTCAATACCTTGGGGCACTACATAAATTTTTAAAAGTTGAGATTTTGAAATGGGATATTTTTCCATTAAAGAATCCAAAATTTCTGCATAGAGATGAATTTTCCACTTGTTTAACTGAGCATAATTCCATCACAGAGATGCACCTATTTCTGTGTACAGGAGGTCTGTCCTATAGCCGGTTGTTACATGAAGAGCTACTAGATCTTAAACTGTGAAAAGGATATTATACTGCCTTTAAAATATTCTCTCTTTCTTGAGAACTGCTCACCCTCTGTTCTTTTTTTCATGCTAGATAACACCAGGTCCATGAATTTAGTTGTGTATTTGCAGCTGACACCCAAATATATAGGGTAAGCTCAGACCATGGGACCCAATAGCATTTTTTGTAACAAGAAAAGAAGTCTGATCTGTCAGAGGACATAAATATCTTTGGCCACCTGCAAGGGAATCTCCAAGTTCCCTGAAAACTCAGTCATTGCCAGTGGAAAAAGACATATTTACATATCTTTCAGCACAATGGTAGCTAGAAAAGAGAAAGGGGATGGGGAGCAGGCTTGGCTTTGGGTGATGGGAGGGAGGGACGATGGCCAAGGTTTGGCTTCTTCCATACCACTCAAAAGTCAGGACAGGCCTTTTTATTTTTTTTATTAAAACAAGGGAAATCCGAATTCTGTACCTCCTAACTTGTGAAGGTAGGAATCAGCGGAGCGAGAGAGAGAAGACAAGTGGAATGATTTTGCATTGTTGCTTCCAGCTTGCTCCTTTGCTTCATGCCAGCTGCTCCCAACGCCCCAGCAAGCCTCTCACGCGCCCCTTCCATCACAACGTGGCTACATCCCTGTGTCTACAAGGCCTCACTCCCCCATGGCGGAAACAGCCTGTGGAAGCAAGGATTTTGCACTTTGCATGTGAACGCTGATATTTAAAGTAAGGTTTCTGCCTCAAAAGGTTATCCTTCGAAAGGAGACTAATAAAAAAAGAACTTTGGAATTGATTTCTTCCGGAATAATTAAGCAGGCCATTCCCTGTGGTTTGGATCACGAGGCCTGAGGTCCCCAGCCATGGAGCTATCTCAACACCTGCAGTGCTGGCAAAGCCAATGGACTGCCAAGGGCTCCTCAGGCTGACTCCTGGTAGAAAGTTCTCTGTAAATTCATTGACACCTGTAAGTTTCCCAAAGGCTCCTTTCACAGGAAAACACTCATCCACCCACTGCAAACCTTTAATCGGAGGGCTCACTTGCCACCTGCGCCCTCCTTTGATTTTTCATTTGATTTTGAATTGTTTATGATAAGCTATAAGGCACCACAGCTAACTTTTCAAACAGTGTGCTATTGAAGATAAACGACTAATATGTTCCTTTTAAGGAGCAATAATAGGGTTAAGCATTTGCACGGCTCATTTATTAGAAAAATGTGTGCAAGTAACTGAAGGAGTTTTCAGTGAGTTGCTCTTTATAAGCTAGATTCAGTCAAGACTTTGCCTGGCTTACATGCTCTCGTAATTGTCCAAGGCAGCTCAGCCCACGGAAGCCTTGGTGCTGGCGTGGAACCAGCTCCGGCTCTGATGGCAGCAGAGGGTGGGCAAGACCTGGCTCTGCAAGCTTAGGGCCCCCTTGCAACCTCATGAACAAGCAAATCCAGCAAATTTGCCCCCCAAAATTTTGGGGAACTGGTGAAAAAACACGAAGAGGACACAGTACAGTGCTATCCAAGTGCGGACATGAGGGAGAGACCTCAGCATTACTTCTTTGCAGCTGTGGGCAGTATAAGACTGCAAGGACCATCTACTTCTCAGGGTCTTGACTCACTCAGCCCAAGAATCAGGGACCATCAAAAACCAATTAAATTCCCCCTGATCCTCAGCAGCATTGATTTTGTATAGGGCACCGATGATCTGGCCTGGAAAGTCATTTTATCGAGTATACATATGTCTCTAACACATAGAAAATAGTCCCACAAAAAAATTAATTTTGTCACTGATCTAACCTTTGATGAGTACTAAAAGTGAACTTTCTTTCCCCCCAAAACACTTATTAAAAAAAAAATTATTATTATTTCTTAAGGTCTTTTGGTCCTTTTTTAAAAAAATCTAAATGTATTCTTTCACAATTCTAACACTGAAATGTTTTCAAATTGGTGCTTAGAACATGTTTTCACTTAGAGGCTGACTCTTCTTATTTATTTCTTTTATTAGGATTAAGCAAGCCAAAACCAAGATGTTCTATTTTGGATTAAATAAACGATTTCAGGTTGACTACCCCCTTTCATGTACTTGAAGTATGAAAAAGAAATAGGCTTTGTTGAAACAAAGATAAATGTATAAAACACTTCTTGGCCCATTTTTCACACAGCTGCAGTCAAAACTTCTGCTTGGATTAACTCTTCCCACTTTCCCTTTTGCAGCCAACCCTGTATCGAGCATTCAAAAGGAAGATGTAAAAATATCTTGAAATAAGTAAGAGCTAACTGCCCTTTGCAGAAAAAAAAAAAGGCAAAAACAAAAACACAGAATGCAGAAATAAATCTCTTTTTAATCTGAAACAGAAATTGTAAGCACTGAAAGCTTGACATGTGGCCCCACCCTTACGATTGCCTGCATTGGCTCTGCTTTTGATCAACCGAGCCACAAGGACAGAGCTAAAGCCCTTGGCAAACAACATACCTATGAAGCAAATACAGCGTAACTGAGATGGGAGGCCAGCTCCTTGCTTGGAGTATATTAATGTGGTTCTGCTGAAGTAGAAGATGACACAGCTGGAATAGCAGAAGTTGAGACCTGGTGTGTCAAGGCCTCCAAACCTCAAGGTATTTTGTGTCCTTCATTCAAAATCCTTGCTCATTTAAAAAAAAAAAAAAAAAAGTGAGTATCAAAAAGCATTTTCTTTTCATAAGTAATGACCACAGAGGCACATACATTAAACATACATTAAAAGGATTTTTGGTTTGTCCACATATGTTTAACATAATGGGGGATGGAAGAGAATGAATTAGATTAAAATGCAATTCTGTTCCTTTTAAAATCAGAGAAATTGCTGCTTTCAGAGGGACACCTTAGAAAAGACAGGTTTCAGGGGTTATCTTCAATGCTGCTTTGAAAACAGAATGGATAACTTGGACTATGCTAGCTTGAACAATTGTGCCAATAAATCCATAGTAACTGGAACCCATTTTGCATCCTTTTATTTTTTTCTCTTTTTATTTCATTTACTGTAAAAGGCAGAAGGCTTGTGTCCTGAATGGCCTGTAAAAATGTCCCTTTCTCAGGATCCAGCACCAGATCCTAACAGACCACCTACTTTACAAGCAGTTACCCTCTATTGCTTCCAGACATCTCTGAGGCCTTTTCTCTTCTTAAGCCTGGTGCTTTTATCAATCCAGATCGTTCCAGGCCCATATTCTTTGGAAAACAGCCAATCCCTAAAATGTCCTGGGCGCTGCATGGCACAGCCCTACAGGCTTGAATCTTTTGCAGAAAAGATGGATCAGAGTGACTCTCTTCTTTCTTTCTCCTCCAGGACTAGTCTGTGGTTGCTCAGGTCAATGGGGGTCTACTGGGTTCTCAAATTGGCTGGAAGGACTTTACCCTTTTTCAAAAAGTTTGCTCCCACCATAACTCCTTTGTGGTCCTTTAACTGCAGTAGCATTCAGAGCACTATGGATGAGCCAAGAACTAGCTCAGCAGCATTTTTCCACCCTACAAAGCCATGATGGAATTGCATCATGAACACTCTGTACAGTCCTAGTTGTTCTTCCACCCCCACATCTTAAAAAAAGATAGGGTGGAAATTGGAGAAGGTTCAGAGAAAAGCAACAGGGAGGGTCAAAGGTTTAGAGCAGTTTCCACACAGGAACAGCTGACTACCCTAGAACACTTCAGGCTGGAAAATAAAAGACCTGGAAGTGGAGTGTCTAACAGAGTCAAGCATCATACAATCACGAATGGCATGGAAAGGGTGAATAAAAAATGACTGCTCAATGCCTTTTTCAGTGCAAGATTTCAGAGGCTCACCATGAAGCCAACAGGTGGTGGCTGGATCAAAACAATCAAAAGAGGGTGTTTTTTAGCAGAGTGTGAATGCAAACTGCATGATGATGTGGATGCTAAGAGTGTACACTGGTTCAAGAGGAGACTGGGTAAGTGTAAGGCAAAAAAGTCAGTGATAGTAGATAGATGTATTGAAGCCATTTCTGCCTCAGGAAATCCTTGACCTGCAAATTGTTAGATCCTGTGAGAGTATTCAAAGGGGAATTAATGAATCTATTTTGGACCCTCCTCCCTAGGCATCCATCTACTTTAAGGCACTGCCAAAAACACATTACTGAACTAGAAAGGCCTTTAGTCCGACCCAGCATGATGCTTCCTATATTTGCTATCAGACACTTCTCCTATAGAATCATGTTCTTCCTTTTTTCCCTCAGGTCTTGGTATGGCATATTTGTATTGAGGCAGGAAACAACATCCTTGAGTCTTCATCTGTCAACCATCACCAGGAGCTGCAAGTCAGCCACAGGCAGAGCTGGGCAATCACAGCTTAACTCAGGAAAAAATATTGGCAGAAGCTGAACTGGCATATTTCATGTCAGGTCGACCCAAACCATAATATTTGACCTAGTATGAATTTTTTATTTTGATTTTGGAAACAAAAACTTTTTTTTTCAGTGAAAACTGTTGTTTTGAAACAGTTCCTGTGACATGTGGGTTTCAGAAAAATTTCTTCCCTACATTTACATAAAAGTTTCTTGATGAATTCAGATGTGATCAGCAGACAGCTTTGGTTCCTCCAAAGTGTCATTCTTTAGCACATTGTTAATTCCAAAAGGCCCCAAACAAAGGTAATTAATCATCCAGCTTTCCTCAGTAGTGGCTTTCAAACTAACTTGCAACGAGTATGCAAAAGGTGCCATTATAACACTGTCAATCATATCCCTCAACCAAATATTTAGTGCTGGGGGTAGAGGGATAGACATGGCTTTAACCCGGCTTATTTTCAAGCCTACACTACTTAAGCACTTGGCAGCCACAGAAATAGTGGGCTGTATGGTAGTGTCACAGTTCTGAATGTATGTGACATCCAGTGATGCCATCACATTGCTTATTGCTAGATGCCGGTACTCCTAAGGATTTAAAGAAGAATTTAGTCTTGTTATTCTCTTTTGGTCTCTTCCTGAATCAGTAAGCGGAAGAGAAAGAGACCAGACACCCACTGATCTTGCAACACTCTTCTAAAAAGCTCAGATCAGCCATATATTAGGCCTATACATACATTAGGCCCATACATGTGACCCCTAAGTTCCAGAAGACAAGAGTCCTATAAAAATCCCATTTCCCATTCCCATGAAAAATCTACAGTAACCCCTACAGCAGAAACCATCTGTAATTGTAACACTTGAGTCCTCTCCAGAGGATACAGCTTTAATATTTCTTGTTTTTACAAAAGTATTCACCACAGTCGCTCAGTCTAGAAGCGCACCTCATCATGGTCAGTAAATTCATCACTTCTGCCAGTCTTGTTAATCTCTGCCTCCACTTCCACAGATAAACCATATTTAATGTCTGTGCTAAGTAACAAGCAACATGCCAAGGAATATTGTTCGTAATTCAGGAGAGTAATGTGCTACAAGGTTTGTCTGGGCACTTAAATCCCATTTTGAATGAGGCATCTTGGTTACTGATCCAGTGAATGTAAATTCTATAATAATTTGTTTCAGAAGGGAAAAAAAAAAAAAGAACAGAAAAGTTAGAATTATTACCTAGGTTTTCAGGATCTGTTTGACAGTTTAACATTTTGATTTCAAGTTCTAGCAATATGTCTTTCCTTGTGTACAACCCTGCACATCACTAAAGCATTTGGCCCCTCATCAGGGCTCTGCCCTGTTTCCTCATCCCAGATACTCAGAGTCTAGTCATGGCACCATGGCTGGCACAGGCCATGCTAAATTCAACTATCTGTTGCTTTAGCTGACCCAGTGAAGTGGCCACTGCCTCCCCTCAGGTTGATGCTGAGTGGCACCCACGTCTCTGAGGTCTTGCACTGGGACAAGTCTTTGCAAGGTCTGCAGCTCCAGCCAGGTTTCACGGATGGCTGTAACTCACACGCTGTATCTGGCACTCATGAAAATGTCATTTTTGTCTAACTGATGTGTCTGGATTCTACAGAATTCCTATTTTCCAATTCTTTGTTTGTTTATTTTTTAAATCCCAGGTTTTGACTTGCTAGATGTAATAACTTTCTGACCATCAACCAGGCATAAGCAGGGTGGTGTGTGCCTGCCGCGGCCTCAGAGTCCTGAGTGCTCTCCATACCCTTTCTCATTGGCCCCAAACAGGATGTCAACATCAAACTCAAATGTTAAGCTCTCACTATCTCAAGCTATAGCTACATATTTTGTAGCTAATTATTTTTTCAAGTAGGAGAAGGATGGTGTGGGAAGCCTGAGACTTGGTAGTATGGTAGATCTACTTGCATCATTTCCTGATGCAAGGAAATTTCTATTTCTCAAATAAAAAAAAGGCTTTTCACCTTGAAAGCTGGATATTATTAGGAGATCTTCTTATACATACGATAGGGAAATCCACAGCATAGAGGTAGAATTGTTGAAGGGCTGTCACAGAACACAAACTACAATTAAAAATACAAATTTCTCACAAATGTCTCCCTTTTCTCAGATAATCTCTTTTTAAGTTTACCAGAATAAGAGGTCCACAGTTAGAAAGTACAGCCAAGGAAACACTAATAAGCAGCAGTGCCTAAAAAATCTGATTTTAAAATTCTGCTACCAAATTTAAGATAACTGGGATCCTCGTGTGACACTGTTTACCATCCTCATTGCTACCATCTCCTGCTTCCATCCAGGCAAAATATCACAGTGCTGTGGGTACATCACTTCATCTACCATACTGCCATGTTCAATTTGCCTTTTTGAGGGCTGCTAATGTTTATTTCAAAGAATAGTCATCTAACTGCCATAAGACTGTGTTGTCTCTTGGCATTTTACCAGTCTTCACAGCTATGACCTTTAAATTAACAGCTGTAACACTTAGAAGGGTTCAACAGCTCTGATCTCTTGCATTGTTTCATAGAATAGCTATTTAGTTTCTTCTGCAGAGATTTAAAAAACACCCATCACACGCTTCAGAGATGACTAAGTCTGTGATGTCTCGGAGAGACTATCTGATGAGAATATTTGTTGCAGAGATGGCCATGCCACCTTCCCCTGAGACAGGCAGATAAGGAATTAAATGTTTCTTAATGAGGCCTTGCTTTGCAGTGTCGTGGCATGAGCTGGTGCCAGTCTCTGTCATACTTCTGGAAAATTGCCTGCACCTCATGCCATGCATGGGAGAGCCCAGACTTCCAGCAGCCAAAGACTGTGGCTGCTCTTGCAGAAGGCCTGCAAGAGCCTTCAGGTGTTCAGGTTCAGGTGTTCAGGTGTTTTTCTATTCCTTTAATCACAGGATTTCTGCTGGTGCCTGCATCTCCTATAAAAGTCACTGACTGTCGTGATCAGTCTTTAAGTTTGCAGGGCATTTCTGAATGGGAATTTCAGGTGCCTGTTGCAGGGTAGAGCAGTCACTGCAGATCAGGGTCTGGGCTCCTTGCCATGCTGTGAATCTAGCATCATTCAGTCACTCATGGCAGGTAGCTTGGACGTGCACCAGTGCCGCTCAGATCAGATGCTGCCTCTCTGCCTGTTTTAAGATGAATCTTTAGTAAAAGATGCCAAAAATATCTTTCCTGCAGTACAGGCACAGACTAAGAGCGTGCCCTTGGCTATTAGGAACCTCTTACCATCTGGTCATTTTTATTTCAGATATTACCATCACATCTGCAAAAATTCACTTTTAGCAAGGGGTACCCCAGGAGGCACAGTGAGACCAGACTCAGGGATGAGCAAAATGTCACTGTCTGGTGGTTATTTTGGGTAGTTGCTCAGCCCAGGCACTACCCAAGAGTGCATCTAAGGATCCTGGTGAGGTCTGAGAGGAAATCACAACCCACCTAGGCTGTGTGAGTCTAGTTGCATGCAGGAAACTTCCCATTTTATCCAAGCCAATTCTTCTTGCAGCTTTATTGCCCTGCCTGCAACAACATATGCCTGACGCAGAAAAACAATGCTTTTCTCAGCACATTAAAAGTCTAAGCAGAGCATTGGCTATAGAAAGAGTGACTTGATTTGTTTTTGCATGTGTTTTGTAGAATTGAAGGTGCCTGAGATGGCAGGTGGAGGAAACTTAGAAGGAAACTGCCTGCCTGGCATCACGGTGGGCATTGGCTTCACCCGTGATGACCTTATGAATCACAGCAAACCCCACTCCCAACACACTGCTTGCTTGCAGGCTCTAGATGCTGACAGCAAACCTCCTGATGTGCTTGAAGGTGCAACAAATGAGACCAGGTGGGAGTTGGAGGAAGGGAAACAAAAGATTGATTCGTTTGCATTTACATACTGTCTGGAGAACTAATTAGTCGTGATTCTGGTAAACACAGTTTGAGGGGGGAAAAAAATCTGCCAAATTAACTTGCCATTTCCCTGGAGACCTTTGAAGCCTCAAAGAAAAAAAAAAGAAAAAAAAAAAGAAGAAAAAAAACGTTATCGTGTAATTCTGACATGGATGCAGCTCTGCATATGCTTTCTAAATTCTGCTGGTTTAGGCCATTTGAGGGAGAATTCAAAATTTTCTCCCATTCCAAAGTATCTCTATTCTTCTAAAGCCCAAGTGTCCGTTAAGTGTCATGCTCCTGCATTTTTTTGGTG
>JAVCKT010021831.1:0-12049 GCA_032273925.1 Rhynchotus rufescens
TAGGTGACCCTGTGTGAGCAGGGGGGTTGGACTAGATGACCTCTGAGGTCCCTTCCAACCTTGGGCATTCTATGATTTTATGACAGGTTTCCTCACCTTTGCTTGGCAATAAATCTTACAGCTGGGGCACAGGTCCTGTGTGAAGACTCTGCCTCTTCCTCTGCCTTTGAGGAGCTGCTCAGGAAAAACACCCCAGGCCTGAGAACCTCCCTGCTCCTTTCTGTCCTCTGAACTCTCTTTGGACTCCACCCATGTGTGCACAAACACACACACCCTTTTAACCCCATTGCTGCACATGGAAGGAGCCTCATCCTGCCTGTCATCAAGGGGTTGCTTGCCAGCTCCCAAAGTCTCTCAGGTGCCCTTGCTGCCTCGGGGCAGACAGCTAATGTCCCTTCCCCTTCCCAGCAAAGCTCCTGACAAGATTTTTCAGCATCCTTCTGCCTCCTCTGGCTTGGGAAATACTGCAATCCCAAGTGTTTGTGTAAAGCTTTCTTGTATAAAAGCCTCCCAATTAATGTAATCAACTTGCAAATCTTATGATTCCTCCTACTAAGTGCTGTGTGGAAGTGTAATGCTTATTACTAGTTAGTTTGAAACAGGAAAAAAAAAAGCTAATGCGTCATTGTGAGATGAAAGTGGTCCTGGAGAGCACGTGATCTGAGTTTGCACCTGGATTAGCCCCATTTCTGAGCCCTTGTTTGAGCCTGGGGAGGCCTCTGCTCTCACATCCCCATCCAGCAGGAGCCAAATGCGCCCAGGTAGCGGCTGCAAGGGCTCCTGGCTCCCTCTGAGCACCGGGGCACCCCGGGACCCGGGCTGGCCGTTTGAGACCCGCCGTGGGGTCTCTGTTGAGCCTGGCACACCGAGGCCCTGCAGAAGCCCCAGGCTGCGTGCAGCACCTCGGCCACGGCGCGAAGCCAAAGCAGGAGCCGCTGCAGAGGCCCAGGCCCGGGCTGGCAGCGCTGCCGCTCCCTGTGGGCCGCCTCAGGGAGGGCGCGCGAGGCCCGGCGCCTCTGGGACCGCTGCGGCCCGGCGCGAGGGCGGCTCTCGCGGCCCCGCAGAGGCGGCTGCGCTCACTGTGGCACGTGTTCCGCGGTCTGAACGTGCGCAGGGAGCGCGGTGGAGTATGCGGAGACTTTGAACTGAGGTGAAAACCCATGAGTGTTCCGAGTAACCAAGGCAGAGGAAGAGCTGAGAAGGGCCAATGTAGATCCCAGCTTCACCTTTTTTTTTTTTTTAATTTCAGTTTTAAGTCACTTAGCCAATCAGACACTGAGGAATTGATATAGTACTAAGTCTTGTAAAAGTATTAAATAAAGGCTCACTTATCCAAAAGCTTGTCTTTTTTGTTTTTTTTTTTTTGTTGTTGTTTGTTTTTTTGTTTTTGTTTGTTTAGTTATATCAGTGAAAACTATATATTCTTACAGGTCTTATTTTGGATAACTCTAAATATGTGCACACTTTAACTGGACTCTCAGATCTCTCAGATTAACTGTGAGAGTACAGAATTCTGCACTGTTCTGCACTCCTCTGTCATCTTAAAGCAGTGTAATTGTATGAGCATGAATGTACCATATAAAGAGGCATCTATGGACACCCTTTATTCCTAAAAATTTTGGAGAAAGGTGATTAACCTGTATGAAATATTCTTACATTGGTGTGACTTCATACATGTTTGAGGTTGTTCTAGTTTTACTATTTTGAAAAAACCAATCCTATCTCTGATCAAAGTAACAATTCTATCTCTGATTAAAGTAGATGGAAGCAAACTTTGCATTGACCAGGTCTAAAGCAGACCTGCTACTACTGCTCCTCTGTGCAGGTATTTTGGGATTGGTGGGTTAGACACATCTGAACCTGGTTTGCAGTAGTAATTGCAGATGCAGCCAAGAAGCCAGTAGTGAAGCAGAAACAACCATCCTAGAAACTTTTCATTATTACTGTTCACTGACTGCTTTTATTTCTATTTTCTCCTTTATTTGTAGAATGAAATGTGTCTTGCCACACAACAGCTTTCAAAGCAGCTCCTTGCCTATGAAAAACAGGTATTGTTGATATTTTGCCTTTGGTTTCTGTTCAGCCTGAGCAATTGTGAAGAAGCCCGTTCAACGAGTGTCGTTTCCAAAAGTATTTAGAACATTGGCCTACTTGATTCCATGTGAAGACATTATAAAATTCCCTAGTACCTTGAGGGGAATTAAGTCATTTTGGAGCACCTTGAAAAGCCCACTTCAGAATGTGGGTTGGTTCATTTAGATGCAAAACACTTTGTTCTTACTGTATGACCATGAGCTTAAAATACCCATTAACTATATGTTGTGCAAAATGACTTCCTTTAAAACAAGAAGAGCAAAGTATAAAGGATATGTATTAATGAGTTAATTAAAGCAAAAGTTAATTAATCATCTGTTACCTGTGTTGGGGGGTATGTATTACCTCTCTAGTAAAACATATGTTTTTATACCTATTCACTTTATTGATTTACAAACAACATGTGTGTTTCTGTTTCAGCATTTTGCCTTAGGTAAAGGAGATGAAGAAGTGATATCCACCCTTCATTACTTTTCAAAAGTTGTGGATGAGGTAACTTGACTTTGTTGTTCGTTCGTTTGTTTTATTGTGATCATGAATCCTTTGGATTCTGAGCCTTCCAACTGCAGGGTAGGTTACCTGGGTTCTATACCACTATTTAATCAAGGGAGAAAGGGGGCATCAACTCTCCCCTTTGAAACAGCCTCTTCACATCTACAGACCACTAGAGCTGCTTCTCTGTCTCCTTCTCACAAGCCATCCTTAGAGCAGAGCTGCACTTACCAAGTGGGAAAATCAGAAAAGAGGCTAAAAAAAGACACCCATCAGTCAAAGTGGGGTCATTTCTAATTTCACTTGCTTAAAAGAAATCAATGCATTCACACTTCCAAGCTTTAAACACCAATCTCAAACTTCCCAGGGATGGAGACAGGACACCTATGCGTTAGCAAAGTTGCTGCTTAGTTCCTGTTCCTGTAGGATCGTGCGGAATGCAAAGGGTGTCGGGCAGGCAGCAGAGCTGCACGTGCTGCAGGAACTGGAGCTGCAGGCACTCAGCACCTCTGCTCCCTGGAGGCAGCTGCTAAGCAGCAGGAGTCTTTCTACAGGTGCCCTTGCTAGGCCTGCTCATATAAAGTTTCAAGCTGATCTCAGGATCTAGGTCCTTATCACCTGAGTATCCTCCTTTGGTGTCACATCACTTTTCTTGGTCCAAGCAGGGCTGTGTGCCATGAGAAGAATGTGCTGCTTCTTGCTAGAGCACTTTTAATCCTTGTTAAGAGGGAAAAGAGCTGTCCCCAAGCCTGATTTTGGTGAGGAGACAGGAGATAGGACAAATAGGGGGGGGAAAAAGGAAGTTAAAAAATGTATGTATGATGTACCAGCTCATCCTCTGGGTAATTAGTGATTTCATGAGAGGAATCCCAAAGGTTAGCTTTGCCCTTAGGCCTCTCTGGCTGCAAACCAGCTGTCTGGGAATACTTGAAAGGATGCTCTGGGAATAGAAATCAGGTACCTGTCTTGCTGAAGTACAAATAGATAAAAAGCAGAACTTTCTCCTTCTCGGATACAGGAGAATCATCCCCTTTGCAGGTTGAGAGCTGGGAACCTTTGTATTCCCTTCCATAGTTCACAAGAAACTGCTCCTTTCATTAGCCTCCTTTTCCATGTGTTAGCCAGCCCCTATACCTATTATTTTCCAGCTGTCCATTCTGCAGGCATTGAATTACCCTGCTTTAGTTCTGTATCATGTAGTGGTAAATAGAGACTTCCTCCCTACCTGTATAACCCTGTCTGGAGGCCTCTGGAAGGAGGCACTCCATGTGACACTCCAGCAGCACAGTAGACCTTCTGCCTGAATACATCCACACACGAAGTGGTTGTTGTTGTGGTGGTTGTTTTTGTTGTGGTTGTTATTATTATCATCATCATCATCATAGGGTTAGACATCTCTTGCAGTTAAGGGCTGCACCCAGTTGTGTAGGATGCTGTACAAGCATAACAAAGGTCTCTTTTGAAAGCATTTATACACTTTTGCTTTCAAGAGAAGAGGAAGAATTTAAGTTGTGTATATGATGTATTTAAAACAGCAAGAAGTTTGCTGAGGAATTTTTGCCTTTTTTGACAAAGGTAAATGCTTATGCTTTGTATCATATGTGAGCGTGGGTTTCTGAGTAGAATTCTGACAGTCAGGAGGGCTCAGTTTGTTTCATGGAGATCTACACATCACTCAGCAAGTTCAGCAGCAGACAGTGGATTCTTGTTCTTCTTCTGTACATTGTGTCTTGAGGCACTCCTCTTTTTCTGTTTCAGCTCAATATTCTCCATTCTGAGCTGGCAAAACAACTTGCAGATACGATGGTTCTCCCAGTAATACAATTTCGGGAAAAGGATCTCACAGGTAAGTTTGATTTTAATTTCTCTCTCAGTATTTTCTTGTGTGATTTATTTCATAATAAGCTGAGGCTAGGTATAACATATGATTTCTTCTTATGTTAATTCACAGAAAAGTTTGATAACTTATCCTCTGGATATCACTGCCAAGTACAGGCTTTTGCTGGATAAAGATAATGCAAATTTACCACATTTTAAGCAGATGGTGCAGGTTTGAAACACACAGCTTTGTTCTTTGTTGATTCACTCTGCTTTTACACTCGTGCAATTTCACTGAAGTCAGTGATGTTATTTCCCAAAGCAGGGAAATTTTGCAATGGATCTGGCTTGTAAACAGGATTAACTTTAGAAGTTTAGATTTGTTTGAAAGGCACAAGCAGGATTTTTTTCTATCTTCATATACTGTATTATCTCCTTAAGCAATCTGTCCTCTTTAAAAACTCTGTTGTCCCAGGAAAGTTCCAAGTAATGCAATTACATAAACTTAGAAGCTTCTTATTTAAACAGCAAAGCAGCAATAATGCAAACATTTGGTATAATTTCAAAGGAGGGTTAATATTCAAGGTTAAGGACACTGTAACCTACTTGTGCAACAGGAACATGAGATTTTAGCGCAGCATGTTCAGCTCACTCTTCTGTTTACCTTTTAAAGACATTTTATTGGTGCACAGACCAAGTGCTGCAAAATAATAGCCTGTTTATGTTCCTTATGCCATCCTATTAAGAAAAAATCAAGGTGCCTCCATATCAAAATGGATAGTTTGTTTATATTTTGGTGTTAAGAATCAAGCAGTGCTTGGATGTTAAGATTTTGGGTCTATAAATGTCTTCACCACTTCTTAACGTGGCTGTATTGCCATGGTGAGTCCCCTTCCTTTTCTGTGTCTTCTGTCCCCTGGTGCATAAAAGGAGAGAAGATAAAGAAGAGGCAAGTGAAGCCTGCAACCAAAAACCTCAGCTGTTTCAGACATGACAAACAGTGAAAGTTTCTTTTGCTTCCTTGGATGTTTAAGCCTCTTATATTCCACCCGTCCATCCCACCCTGCATTTTTGTCTGACAGTAGAGAAGCATTTTCAGTAGGGAGTCCTGAGTGCATTGAAATTTCACTGCAGAAAAGACAAAGCAGCAAGGAAAGAAGCAAGAAAGAAAAGAAGTAAAAGCAGCAAGGAAAACTAACTGTGTTCTCTTGCTTTTAGTTCTGATCCTGTTACGTGCATGTGCTGAATACTGTAGAAACCTCTAGCTAGAAATTAGCTGTACCTGAGCAAGTGTTTCTGTTTTGCTGCATTAGTCATGCAGAGTGCTGTGGGAAGAAAAGGTTTGGTCAGGAAGCTGATCTGTGAGTTGGCTGTTACAAATAAGCAGAGGCCACGATGACATCTCACAGTTTCCCTTCTTTTTTTCCACAGTTACATAATGGCTGTTCTTAAGAATGCCCTTTCTTTGCAGCTTTCTGAAAAGGGCTCTGCCAGTTGTGGTGTGCACTAGTGTGGACACAGACAGCACGTTGTGCCCCATACTTGTAAAAATTGAATCTCCTATTTAGCTTTTCTTCCCTCTGCATGAATCAGAACATTTTGGCCAATGCCTGTCTGATAAGCATTGTAGACGTCAATTAGATGTGTTTGATAACTGTTTGTTTCCACAGAGAAGTTTAGCAAAAAGAGTTCTGCATTGATGAAGATTCCCTGACAAGAAAGGGGCTTAGTTCAGGTGGTGTTCTAGTCGCTGAGACCTACTCAGGTTCCTGTGTATCACCTAAGCGTGGTGAGGAAGTTGTTGAGAATTGGCCTCTTCCAGTGGTGGTGGACCTGTTGTGATGCCAGCCATAGAGAAATCATGTTTCTTTGGGTAGATTACCAGCAGATATCCAATTCACATTCATATTCATAAATCGTTCAGTGAAGTAAGCTTGGCTCGCACTTCTCTGCCTGCTCATTTCTCAACCAGCTGATGAGATTTTTCATTTTCAAGGCAGACACATTTTATACATCTGTACTTTAGAAGGATTAGAATGACTTGGGCATTAAACATGCAGTAAAGGTTTTTAGTTTTATTGTGGTCTCAGTTGAACAAATGGTATTTACAGCTTTTTGTATTGTGAATGTTTTTGTTTTCCAGAAGTAAGCACACTGAAGGATCTTTTTGGCCTTGCCAGCAATGGTATGTGTCGTGGGTTGGTGTGTTTCTAGTGGCGTGCCCCAAGTGTTAAATCACAGAAGCCATTTGAAAGCCAAATTCCCAATTCTAAAAAAAAATATTCCTTGTCTACAGAACATGACGTGTCCATGGCAAAGTATAGCAGGTTACCGAAAAGGAAAGAAAATGAAAAGGTAAAGAACATGAAAGGGAAAAGGAAAAGTTTTCCTTCTGTCTACATCATTGTAGCTAATCCTTACATGCGCTAATGAACTTCAGAGAGTTCATTGCTTGAATTCACAGTAGCTCAAGAGTACTTGTGATTTAGTTTCCAAGCAGACACAAAGCTTTTGGACAAGGTCCAAACAGCAAGGATTCCAATTCAATGGGGTTTTACCTGTTTACTCCACAGTAGGCGAGTGATCCAGTGTTTTGCGAACTGGAGCCATTCGGATGCAGAGAGATCTTCAGACAGAAACAAGGCAAACAGCTAGGATTAGGATTTGCATAGGGGTACTGCTGTACAGCTGATGTGATGATACTGCATCAGTGAGTGCGATTCATTGGGAACTGTGTCATGAAGCCTTGTGTCTGCTCTACATAAAACATTGCATTTTCCTCACCTGCCTTCCTGCTGTGTTTCTCTCTATGCATTGTAATTCTGCTTAGAGTACATGAGACTGAGTTCTTGGGCCTATTTATTTATCTTTTTCATTGCTCACTGTACCACTGCTCCAAAGGACACTCCTGTCTGCCAAGAATATATGATTAGCTCTGTCATAAGAGAGCTTCAATTCTAGAAGGACAGAGCAGTCCTTTCAGAGAAATGCATTGCAGAAGAGGGTGAGATAGAGCACATGGTGAACTATTCACCTGTGAACTGTGCACTTCCAAGCCTGTCTGGTGACCCCAGCTGGAAATAAATTTCTTGCATTGCAGTCAAATCCAGTGTGTTGGTTTCAGTTCTTGTGTAGTTTGTAGTCCCAGAGGCTGCCCAGATGCTTAAGCAACAAGAGCAGAACTTAAAAGTACTTGATTTGGGTGTTGGTTTGCTTTGTTTTTCTTCCTTCATTTTGATGTGGAGAGCTTCTGTAGTGAAAGTACTTTAATTATAACTTGAAAATAATCAGTAAATATATCCAGGTGAACAGCAATGCTTTGTTCAGACCCTCTATCAATTTTTATTCAGCTGAAGGCAGAAGTGGCCAAAGAAGTGGCAAATGCAAGGAGAAAGCAGCACCTTTCATCTCTGCAATATTACTGTGCCCTGAATGCTCTGCAGTACAGGAAGAGAGTAGCAATGATGGAGCCTATGCTAGGATATGCACGAGGACAGGTATGGATGGTAAAGTTACAGTATCACCTAACTAAACAGCGAGGAGGAATTAGAAGCCATCAGGAAGCCAGTCAGAACTTCCTTGCCTTGTATTTTATCTAGCAAAAACTCCATGCCTTATCTCACTGCTTAATGCTGGAAAGTCTTAGGCTGTTGTGGGAATAACTCTGCAGCCAGAAGTCAGTTGGTGCTGATGCTTATATACTATGAAGCACCCTTCAGCTTCGCCAGTGCCTGTTCTCTTTATTAATTACTCCAAACTTATGAGCCTTCTGTTTCACACTTCTGTAGAATGATCAGGCCCTAAGGATTTTTTCCTGGAAGAAGCAGTTTCTAATGCAGGATTTGTTTGACTGAAAAGTCACAAGGAGCCAGGCATGTCAGTCTCCTTGTAGTCAGGGGAATTTGAGAGCCTTCCTTCCTAAAGTAGGCGGCTGAACCAGGAGAGGTGAATCGTTCTTTAGGAGAGCCTGTTTCTCTCCTTTGTCTATAGCAGAAAAATTCCGTGGTCACTACCTTAGTTGCAGAAATCTGTGTTACAAGTAAGAGGAATTTTGTCTCCCAGGGTTAGGGGAAAAGGATCAGAATTACAAGTACTGCAGGATGAGGGGAGGAATTGCTCAACAGCACAAGATTGTTCTGGTGTTTTTACATTTCTGCCAGATGTCCTTCACTGCACCTTCTCATGAAGGCTCATTGGTCACATGCACACACTGCCCTCGTCCCTGCTTTACACAGCTGTTGGGATGTCCTGACCGTGGCTGTGCCTCACGGAGGGGGATCCCAGCTCAGCTCTACATCCAGGACCTTGCTGCTCTTGTGCCCTGCTAAGCCATAGCCGTAAAGTGTCCTTAGCAGGAATTCCTCGTCTGTCCCAAGTGCACTTGGGCCTCTGTGGCTCTATTCAGCTCCTCTCTTGGGGGAAAAAAATGTATCTGATATTGACACAACTGCACTAGTTGTTACAACATCGCTTTCTCAATGCCATAAAAGTTTAAAAAAGTTTAGGTTGGATTTATTCTACCAAGGACAATAGAAGATTTATGTCCCATGCCTTTTGATGTGGTGGCACTGAATGCAGAGGCTTAAGACCCCGTTAGACCGAGTGCTGCACCCAGTGCGGCCCTGGGAGAAGGTTTCCCATCTCCTTAGCCATTGGGCCCCCTCCTTGGTGCCCTCCTTGGGTACCTCTCAGCAGCCTGTACCCAGTGTGTGTGCAAAAGGGTGGGCAGAGGCTGGAGGAGAGCAAAAGGGATAAAGACAAAGAAAGGAGGGCAAGGCAGTTATTTAAGGATGTCTTTGATTGTCAGCCCAGGCGCTGGTCATCAGGGAATCCCTGTTAACACAAACTTCTCTGCCAGAACCTTCCAAGATAACTTGCAGCATCCCCTTGTTGTCTGTTTTACAGATCAACTTTTTTAAGAAAGGCGCAGAGATGTTTTCCAAAAGGATGGATAGCTTCTTGTCTTCTGTTTCAGACATGGTTCAAAGGTAAGAGGATGTTGTTTGTTCCTTTCAATTCTGAGCAATAGTGCAATATTCGGCACGCAGCGGGCACGACCTGTGTGCCTTATTCAGGGAGAGGGCTTCCATGTTTTTACTGCACTGCTGGGTGTGTGGTGACAAACAGCAGGTGTGTTTGGACACACAGAGGAAAATTCTGTCAGGGCACTAGAGTGGACAGTGTAGCCAGTAACTATATAAAATGTTTAAATGCACTCCTGCATGTTTGTGTCTCTTCCTGAACATACCAACATAGAATTTGGGCTTAAGAGGGCTTAATAGAAGTAGTAATATAATGGAGCTGAAGTGCTGCAGTATGGGCATTTGTACTTTCTGGGTCTTCTGTAGCCAAAACAAATTATTCTTACAGTAGCATCCCAACTTGGATCTTGTTGCAGTGGTTGATGATGTGTGCACACAAGGCAAATAAAACTTATTGGCTAGAGGACACACTCACTGTGTCTAATGTAGGCTGTGTCTGTTGTGCCCATGAGTTCAAACTCCTTTCGATGATACCTTATTCAAAAAAATGCCCCAGTTCAGTACACCTCATTTTGTGATTATTTCTTCTTTTCTCTCTCTGACATTCTTCTTTATAATTAAGTCCCTGTAATTGTTGTAAACTTTAAAATGAAGCAGAGAAAACATGAAATAATTGTTTTAAATCACCTGTAACACTAGATCGATTCATTTGGCTTTTACTTCTTACCTTTCATAATGGCATTTAGCTACATCGTTACTTTTATTGACTACGGTGGAGTTCTAAATAGTGCATATTTGTTAATTTGAGAGCAATGTTACAAATAACTTCACTGTGAAGTAGATTGTTTTTATCAAATAATTCTTTATTTCCTGTACCTTTATGCTTATTCATACACCTTTTAACACTTGCTCTTCAAGCAGCTCCCTCCATCCTCAATATAGCATTTGTGCAGAGCAGATAACACATTTTAAACTCCCTTGAAACAGTGCTCTCTATTTATTAAGAGCATTTGGCTGTGTTTTACAGGCTCTGTTTGCAAGGACCACTTTGTATATTTACAAATTCTTGCTGTGTACTGAGCATCCTACCACTGTATCCTCCTCATAGAATAAGCCCTTGTTTTTCAAAGCCTGATGGATTTGGACTCTGGACAGTACACAAGGCTGAATGGAAACAAAAACAGGCTGCCTGCCTGCTTGCTCTGCTGGGTCTACCTCTCCTTTTTGTTTTCCCTCCCAAAGTCACATAGCAAAGCTCGAAAGCATAACCCAGTCGTGGCTAACACAGGGCTGGGAGGTCCTTGGGAAACCCACAAGAGAAGCTTGCAAAAATCTGCAGCACGGGTTATACAACTTGGCAGTTAGCAACTCAAGCCTGGGAAAGCAGGTTTCATGATTTAAGATCACGGTCACTAAAATTGGTGCCCCTTTCCTTCTTGATTCTGGGAATCATAAGGGCGATAGTGAGTCAGATCTGCTGCTGCTCTAACTAGAAGCTTTTTATTTGGCAGACTTGTTTTCTTTGAGGACAACAAGTTAATCCAGCTCACTGTGCAGCTCCAGAACCTCAGCAGCAACGTAGTGTTAGATCTGCTTAAGCTAACTGAAACTGCCTCTGCGTATTGAAAAGTGTTTTCCTATACACAGTAAACATTGCCAACGGTGTCAAAGCACGTTAGAAAGGAGAGAACATGAACTTAGCCCCAGCAGTGAATGGATCTAGTTGCTGCAAATGCACAGAACGTCAGCAGGGCCAGCTTTCCTCTCCGTTCTGTCTTGAGGATTAGAGAGGCCTTAGGAAGAGGAATTCATTCCTAGGAGCTATGAAGATGCCAGGGTAGTTTGGTTGGAACAAACAAACAAAAAAGATTAGTACTAATATAAAAACTCACTGCATTGTTCCATTTGATTTCAAATTTGAATTTAAGTAATTCCTATTCTAACACTTTATATTGAAAGCATAACAGCAAATACTTGATTTCTTTAGTAATTTTTCCAAACTAAGGCATTACTAACTGTGTCCACACTACTGGGAAGACTCACAGGGCGGGAGCACAAAAAAATGTCTCATTCCTTTCCCTTAGACAGTCGTAGGCATCTGCACCTGTCCTTAAAGCAACTTTTCCCCACTCCTTGCTGCCCAAGCAGCTAAACTTTACAGAGAACATGACCCACTGAGAAGAGGGTCAAGTAGAGGAGACTGCACAGGGCCATGCCTGGTCAAATTATGAGCATGTCCAAGGATGGAGATTCCCCAGCCTTTCTGGGACTGCAGCCGACTTTGGCCTTTACTCCTTGATCCTGAAAAACAGTGTTCTCTGTTCTCTGCCTCTCATAGAACCACAATATGGTTGAGGATGGAAGGGACTGGAGCGTCTGTCATGTGAGGAAGACTAAGCGAGCTGGGCCTGTTCAGCCTGGAGAAGACTGAGAGGGGATCTTACCAACGTGCACAAATACCTGAGGGGAGAATGTAGGGAGGAAGGGACCAAACTCTTCTTGGTGGTGGCCAGTGACAGATAAGGGGCAGTGGGTACAAGTTGCAACACAGGCAGTTCCATCCACATGTGAGCAGGAACTTCTTGGCTGTGCGGGTGCCAGAGCCCTGGCACAGGCTGCCCAGGGAGGCTGTGGAGTCTCCTTCTCTGGAGATCTTCCCAACC